>PVLD010025004.1:0-24461 GCA_004027595.1 Dinomys branickii | reverse complement strand
GGATTGACTTTTCTTGTGTCTTTGATGATATCACGAGATTCTTCCTTTCACGCTCATAAGCTGCCATGCTGTCTTCAAGTTCTGAAATTCTATCTTCGGTTTCATTTAAACGGTTTTTCATGCTTTCAGCGTTAGTTTTCAAATCCTGGAATTCTCTTTGGACCTGTTTCATTCTTGGTAATTCATTCCTAAATTGCTCCTGTAATGTTTCCATTTGTTTCCTATTTTCTTCAAGTCTTTTGTCTGTTTCTTCTCTGTGTGAATGGAACATTTCTTCCATCATTGTTTTCAGCTCGTTTTTTGTCTGAGAAATCATTGCGGGTATGTGGTTTATTTCTGCTTTAAGCTCTTTTATGGCCTGTTGGAGTTATTTCATTTCGGATGCAATCGTTTCATAACTTGCAGGTATGTGGCTTTCTGGTTCCGCTGTATCCTCACATTGAAAACTTGTTCTGGGTGTGGTTGAGTTTTGAGACTGCGTTTTGTTCCTCTGTTTTCCCATTTTGGTTATCAGATTCAAAATGTGGAGCTATAAATTCCCCAGGCAGTTCAGCAGGCAAAGGTCTGCTGCAGAGGCTGCTCCAATGATTCCTTCTCTTTAGAAGAATGTCCCTTAAGCTGTCTGCTGAGATTTCCGCTTCTACTCCCTATCCCAAGACCTGGCCGGGGCGTATAAACAGCTCGCCACCCCAGGGGTGTTGCAGACAGGCCACTCAGGTGTTCCTCCCTGGGTGGAGCTCCTTCCCCCCTCACAAATCCCGTCGGGGCACCTAGCCAGCTCTTCCTACCCGAGAGATCCTGCAGTCCTTAAAGCTGCTTTGATGTCACTCGCTGGGCAGAGCTTCTTCCCGACTCAGGAAAAACCAGTTAGAGCGCCCACTCAACTCACCCTGGGATCATGCAGACAGGAATGCCGTTCAGATGTATCTCCCTGGATCGAGCTTTTTCCCGACTCAGAAATCCCGCTGATCGCAGCTGCTCCAGTTCACGTGGTGCCGGCTGTGGGGTCGGGGCTCTGAGCGGGATCCCGGACCGCTGCCCAGATTGGCGGGATCTGTCCCAGTAGCGCATTCTCTGAGTTTCCTCTGCTCCGCTGCCTCCAACAAATCCTGGTTACAGTCGCCTCCGAGCCGATCGGGTTCAGGAGCTGGAGGCATCCGTCCCGCCGCAATCGCTCTCTCGGCTGTATGCGATTTGAGCCGAGCTGCGGCCCAAGTGCAGCACCGATCCCTCGGGCGCCCAGCTCTCAGGATCCACCCACTTCTCGCCGCGTGGCTTGTCCAACCGGCTCTTTAATGCTCAGGCCAAGGACAGCAGCCCGATCAGTTGGAATTTTGCATCCACGGACCGGGCATCCGTGCACAAAGGATCAGTCTCTGGGAGAGATTCCCTCTGCCGCTCACCTGGTCGCCATCTTCCCTTCATTTCCATTCTTAAGGACATATTTGAGTTTAAATTGCTTGTTTACACTGGTCTCTTTAGACATGACCATTTAGAATTAGAATCATATCTGAAAGTTGCTGGATAATCTGATGTTTACAGTTCGATGTTATTTGTAATTATAATAAACATACTTTTTTTTTGCTTTGAAGAAGGTGTTCAATAGGTGGCAACCGAAGAATGATGTCTATAGCATGCCCTGCACACAGCCCTGGCCGCTGGGAACATGGGGGCCTAAATCTTAACCGCCACCTGCACCATGGGGAGAGGCTGTGCTAACAGAGGAGGCCCCCATCTGTCACTTGCCTGCAGAGAGCAGGCCTCTGTGTGATGTGCACAGAGCTGTCCTGTGTGCTAACAGCTGCCCCGTTCTGCCCCGCTTTGCTCAGGTCCTGTACCCACCATTTCTCACATCAGGTTCTCAAGCATGGGTATTTTTGAGGAAGTTTTCAGGAGGTACTTGAGCCAAAGAGAAAGTGAGATTTATAAAGATCCCTTGCAGATCTGAATCTGTTTTAGGAAATGCATAATTATGTAGTCTTTCCTGCTAATACTGATTTCTGCTCTAAGATCAGTTTATGTGAGACTGGGAAGTGAGCATGTAGAACGGGGTGCAGGAATCAGGCCATATACAGCCTTCTTTGAGTACATCGCAGGTAGGTATCTCCAGGTAGCAGCAGCTGGATGCAGAGTCCATTAACACAGCTGAACAGTCAACCAGGTCAGAAGCAGACTGCACCCTGATCATTCATCCTTGACTCTGTCTTAGAAGTACTAATTTCAGAGTTCTCTCTAATATGGGAGCATTTTGTCCTAATCTGTATAATTCAGGAGCTCAGTTATTCCCTGCATCACTTCAATAAAGCAGTCCTCTTTCATTCTTAAAACTCATTCTACTTTTATTAGAAATCAAATAATTATGAAAACTGCTATATGCTTTCTTAGGCTTTTTATTTTTAACCTCTCGTGGTAGGATGCCACAGATTTTAATAGTCTACTTAAAATCTTGGTTGGTTATTTATTTATTTATTTTTGTTTTTTGAGACAGGGTTTCACTCTATAGTTCAGGCTGGCCCTGAACTCACTGGGTAACCTGTGCTGGTCTGGTGCTCCTGGCTCAGCCTCACAAGTGCTGGGATTACAGGCATGTACCACCATGCCTGGCCAAGTTTTTTTTTTTAATATCTGTGCAGAACAAATAACCTAATTTTGCTTCTCACGTTTCTATAAAAATAAGAGCAAGTCAAGTCCAAAGTCCATAGAAGGGAGGAAATTATAAATCACAGAGTAAAAATTAACACAGTTGAGACAAAGAAAACAATACAAGGAGCCGGGCGTGGTGGCGCAGCCTGTGATCCCAGCACTCGGGAGGCCGAGGCAGGAGGATCATTGCGAGCTCAAGGCCAGCCTGGGCTACAAAGTGAGCTCAAGGCCAGTCTAAACTGCATAGTGGGACCCTGTCTCAAAAAAACAAAAAAAAACAAAAAGAAGGAATTAATGAATTAGAGAGTTGGTTCTTTGAAAGAATAAATAAAATTAATAAACCTTTAGCCAATCTTACCAAAAAAAAAGACTCAAATTCATACAATGAGGAATGAAAAGGGTGAAATCACTATAGATTCTGTAGAAATTCAGAAGATCATCAGTATCTACTTTGAAAGTCTTTACTCTCATAGGATGAAAAACACAGAAGAAATGGTCAGATTCCTAGATACATATGAATTACCAAAGTTGAATCAAGCAGATATAAAAATTCTGAATAACTCAGTATCAGTCAATGAAATTAAAAATGTAATTAAAAACTTAACAAAGAAAAGCCCAAGTCCTGATGGATTCAATGCTGAATTCTACAAGAAATTTAGAGAAGATTTAATACCAGTACTTCTTAAGCTCTTTGATGAAATTAAAAGGGAAGCAGTACTCCCTAACTCATCCCTGGAGGCAATTGTTACGTTGACACTAAAACCAGAGAAAGACACAGGCAAATCTCCCAAATGAACATAGATATAGATATCCACAGTAAGATACTAGCAAACAAAATGCAGCAAATCATCAACAAGATTATACACTATAACCAAGTGGGATTCATCCCAGGAGTGCAGGAATGGTTCAACATAGGCAAATCAATAAATGAAAGACACCGTATCAACAGAGCCAAAGATAAAAATCACATGATCATCTCAATAGATGCAGAAAAAGTTTTTGACAAAGTCCAACACATTCATGATAAAAACCCTACATAAATTGGACTAGATGGTCTATATCTCAATCTGATAAAAGCCTTCTATGACACACCAACAGCCAACATCATACTAAATGGACAAAAACTGAAAGCTTTCATGCTAAAATAAGGAACAAGACAGGGATGTCTACTGTCACCACTCTTATTCTATATAGTTCTTGAAATACTACCCAGAGCAATTAGACAAGAGAAAAAAATACAAGAAATAAAGATAAGAAATGGAGAAGTTAAATTATCATTATTCACAGAGTATGTGATACTCTACATAGAAGACCCCAAAGCTCTACCAAAAGACTTCCAGGTTTAATAACCAAATTGAGTAGTGTAGCTGGATACAAAGTCAACACTCAAAACTTAGTCGCATTTCTGTACACAAGCAACAAACTCACTGAGTGAGAAATTAGGGAAACTATACCTTTCACAGTAGCATCCAAAAAACCAAAATACTTAGGAGTCAATCTAACAAAGGAAGTAAAGGAGCTATATACTGAAAATTACAGTACTCTGAAAAAGGAGATCGAAGAGAGTTTCAGAAAATGGAAAGATATCCTTTGCTCTTCAATAGGAAGAACTAATGTGAAAATGGCCATACTCTCAAAATTGTTATACAGATATAATGTAATACCAATCAAAATACCATTAGTATGCCTCACATATCTAGAGAAAAATAATCCTAAAATTTATCTGGAACCAGAAGAGATGCAGAATAACAAAGACAATCCTGGGCAACAAAGGTAAGGCAAGAGGCATCATAATCCCTGATTTGAAATTATACTACAAAGCTACTGTGATAAAATCAGCGTGGTGCTGAAAACAACAAAATAGATCTGAGAACCAGTGGAACAGATTAGAAGATGTGGACACAACTACAACCTACTCAGCCACCTTATCTTTGACAAAGGGGCCAAACATGTTCATTGGAAGAAAGATAGCCTCTTTAATAAATGGTGCTGGAAAAACTGGCTTTCCACATCCAGAAGATGAAAACTAGACCCATATCTGTCATTATGCACTAAACTAAGGTCAAAATGGATCAAAGACCTAAATATTAAAACATAAAACACTGTGGGCTGGGGATGTAGCTCAGCGGCACAGCGCCTGCCTTGCAAAAATAACACTAAATCTACTGGAAGAGAAAGTAGGTAGAAATCTTGAAGACATATGTATAGGCAGAGACTTCATGAACAAAACCTAGACTGCATGGGAAGTACTCCAAAGAATCAACAACTCTGATCTCATCTAGTGAAAAAGCTTTTGCCCAGCAAAAGAAATCACCAACAGTGTGAAAAGACAACCCACAACTGGGAAGAAATTTCAGTCAGTTGTCCTTGAGACAAAAGACTTTTATCTAGAACATATAAAGAATTGAAAAAACGCAGACCCCCCAAAATTCAAAGACCAAATCCAAAAATGGGGATCTGAGATGAATACACACTTCTCAGATGAAGAAATACAAATAGTGAAGAAATATATGAAAAAATATTTAACATCAGTCATTTAAGAAATGCAAATTAAAGCAACACAGATTCTATCTCATTCCAGAAAGAACTGCTATTATCAAGAAGTCAACTATTAACAAGTAATGGAGGGGCTGTGGGGAAAAGGAGCCCTTTTCTGTTGGTAGGGGTGCAGACTGGTGCAGCCACAGTGGAAATCTGTAGAGATTCCTCAGAAAGCTAGGGTTAGAGGTCTCATTCCATCCAGCTGTTCCCCTTCTGGGTATCTTCGTAGAAGAATTAAAAACATACCACAGTGATATATGTGCACCCTTGTTGATGGCAGTACAATTTGTAATAGCTAGATCTTGGAAATAACCCAAATGCCTGTCAATTGAGGAATTTATAAAAAAAATTTTTTTTAAATACGATGGAGTACTACTCTGCCATAAAGAATAAGCTTGATACTTTTACAGGTAAATGGATGCAACTTGAGACCATACTCATAAGTAGAATAAATCAGACTCATATGTCAGAGCCTCCCTGATTTGAGAGACTAGAAGAGTAAATAAGTTCTAAAATGTACAGTACATATTGTGAAATAGGAAGAAATTGTTCAAAAGGAAAAAGGAACTGGGATGGGTGAAAAGGGAAAGGACAGTAGGGACAAAGGAAAACAATGCAAGTCAGTTACACTGTTAGTGTCTTTCAGTTCATTAAAAAGGAAGGTTTGTACCAATAGGGATTGGAGAAATTTTTATGCCTATATCTTTTACCCTGAGCAACTACTTTAAAGATAACAATATGTAATATATTAACTATTGTTATTCTCCTATTCTTTTGTTAAGCAATTTTGTTTTACCTTTTTTCTATTAAAAATTTTTTAATCTGTGCAGAACTGGAAGATTTCTAGGAGGACATATATTAATTACACCAGAAACTTTGGCATTTACAGTTTACTTTTGAACAGCTGTATGCCCAGGCTGGAATCTTTCCTAGCAAGCCCACAATCGTTGTTCCTTGGATGTTTCCGAGGATACCCAGTTATAGGTGCAGCAGAAAATTTTCTAAGTGGCCAGTACCATAAAAAATTTGGAGACACTGCTCTAAACAAGCAGAAAACTGTTATTAAATTGTATTTATGTTTTCAGCACTTGGGGTTGAACCCAGGTCCTCATGCTAGGCAAGTGCACTACCACTGAGCTACACCTCCAGCCTGAAAATTGATTTCTTTTTGGGCCCCTGAATTTCCTCAGTAAGCCTCCTTCTGCCTGACCACGTTTTCCGATTTTGTCACACTCTCATGTGTGTTCATATCTTTTATAGGTGTGTTCATCCTCCAAAATTACCCTTTTGTGCTGGTAACCAAGTATTTGGCAGAGTTTGCCCGTCTGCCCAGGGATGTAAGAAGAACCTTTCTTTTCCACCTGCCCCTCTCTTTTACAGTCAAGACCTCAGACTTCTGCTGTAGCATATTAGAACTTGTGATAAGTTTCCTGCAGAGAAAAAAAGCCAACTTACAAGTGCATGTTTGGAACACAGCCCATTTATAAATTTAAGCCCTGCCTGCACCCAGGGGAGACGGTCTATGCTTTGGCATAGAAAGATCTGTTTATCAGTGGTGGTGATGAACTCATCAGACACCTATTAGCATTATTATTTTGGCACATCAAGCCCAAGTAGAAGAACAGGGACAAGTTTAAGTGACATTTTTTAAAAGAAAAAAAAAATAGAAACATATATCCTGTCTTTTTTTCTTGTACAGTTTTGGCATCAGATATTCACAGATTTAAAACATGCCTGTGAATATTTGATCCAGTAAAATAGCCAATACTGAGTATTTCTATGTGTTTCATAAAACTTTTTTCATATGGGTTTTTAAATGAACTAACTATAGACATTCATGGTTTCCGTGGAATTTAAACTCTAGTAAGTATAGATATATAGTATATTTTCTAAAAAACTTGAAAGATACAAATATAGAGAAAAATTACCAAAACTGTCATATCTAGAAGCAAGCTGTATTCACGTTTTGCTTGCTTACTTTCTCTTCTTTCCTTCACCTCCCTCTTTTTTCCTCCTCCTGTTTTTTCTTTTTTCTTTGCATCCCATTAAGATTATATTGTCTATGTGTTTCCTTACCTTTTAATGTATCTTCATAATGATAATTTTAAAATGACTGCCTTACAGTCTGATGAGGTTTTAATAATAATATGTGTTAGTCCACATATTCTAATATTTTTCTGACATAAATAGTGTTGCTATCAACATCTCCCTGTATAAAACTTTTTCTTACTTTGGATCATTTACCTAGAACAGATTACCCTTTGGGAAATTACTTGGTCAAAGTATATGAATATTTTAGCCGAGTGTGGTGGCGCACGCCTGTAATACCAGCACTTGGGAGGAGAGGTTGAAGCAGGAAGATCACTGTGAGTTTAAGACCAGTCTGCACTACACAGTGTGACACTGTCTCAAAAAAAAAAAAAAAAAAAAAAAGTATGTGAATATTTTAAGGCTCCTGGAATATCTTGCCAAATTCCTTTCTAAAAAGGTTGTACCACTTTATCATCTCAGTAATGTGGTGGTCACTTCTTTGGAGTACAAAGATATCCTTTTCTTTACATATGCTTCTTGTGATACTTTAGATTTTAGATGTTCCCTGTGGTCTGTGTGTTAAAGAATGAATGGCCAGCCTCTGGTACCTTTAAGAGGTAGAGCCTAGTGGAAGGAAGTTGGGTCACTCGTGTGCACCCTCCCTCTTTTTTCCAGGCCTCTTCTGACATGTGCCTCCATCGTAATGTACTGCACTGCTACAGGCCCAAAGCAGCAGAGTCAAGCAAGTGCAGGCTAAGGCCTCTGAGATCATGAGCCAAAGCAAGCCTTTCCTCCTTATAAGTTGATTTTCTCAGGCATTTTGCCACAGTGGCAGAAGGCTAGCAACACTCCTAAATCTGTTTCAGGGATTTTCACCCGAGCAAAAGAGGCCCATATGTGGGTGGTAGGGATGTCAGGGCCAGGCGTTAGGGGTCCATCCCCATGTAGGTGATTTGGCCTGGGAGGGTAGGGGAGCAGCTTCCAGCAGACCCACTGCTCACAAAGTCTGTTCTGTATTCCGTGTTTCCTGAGATGCAAAGCCTGTTGGTTGTTGTTGCTGTTCTGCTTAAACAAACAACTTTCCTAGAAGTCCAAAGTGTGGCCGTTGAGGTAGATTTGGAGGAGGAAGACCCATCTTCCTCAGCTGGAGGTTGTTGATTTGTCAGGCAGAGGGTACCTGGAGCCCAGAAGCAGATGGGTGCCCAGTTTTTACAGTCAGCTGTGCCCCATGTGACTCGAGTTGTATAATAAATAATAATGCTAATAATAAAATAATGCTAAATAATAGGTGGCTGATGAGTTTATCGCTGACACTGATAAACAGATCTTTCTATGCCAAAGCATTTGATCGCAAGCAGAATTCTTCAAGCACTAGTCAGGAGTCTGTCGTTATGTATCTAGGGCTTGACTTAGGATGATTCAGATGAAAGTACTCCAAAGATGTGCAGTGACATCCATTAAGTCCATAGTGAGAGTGTGAGTGTTTGCCTTTCAAAGGTTGGATGTTATTACCCTCCTGTGATCATGTAGGTTGACTTGGAGCTTGATTCTGTATGTCTGCTGTGCCATTTGTCATTATTGTGTGTAAATATGTCAGTGACCTTTCCTCACTTCACAGCCTATACGGCCATGGCGAGGAGGGGCTATTTGGCTAGTAACTGGGTACCTGTCCTTTCTATGCAGGTGGCAGGTAATTGGGAAGAAGAAACGTGATGTGCTTTTAATATGCAGCTCTTACGTTGTATAGAAGGTACCGTTTCTTTTTTGCTAAAGAAAAGGAAACTCCTGAGAACATTGAAAGAAACTGAAAGAACAAAAGCAGAGCTCTGGGAAGGAACGAAAAGGTCACGCTTGTAAATCAAAGCCACCCAGAGCAACTGTTACTTCCACTTATGTGCATGTGTTTTATTGTGACAGTGGTGACTATAGCTGCCAGTTTCACGAGGCCTAAATTACTATTTGAGATGGATATAGACTTTATAAAATTAGCCTTCGGATAATAATGTCTTTTAAAACTGAACCTTAATTGATTCTTATTTTTCAAAGCTTGAATTAAATAGAAAATTAAGGTCCTCTTATAAAAGATGATAACGTGTACTTGGATGATTACTTGAGAATTATTTCTTACTCTATTATTACAGAACTTAAAAGTCTTTGGCAGAAAAACAGCATTCCAAATAGGCTTTGGGAAGTAGATAATGTTTCAGCATAAATGACCTACATGTAATTTTTTATTAATTTCAAAGTAAAAACATGGACATAAATCTTTTCTGTCCTTTCTAGATTTAAGAAAGTATGTTTTTCCTTGTGAAATTTTTATGCAAGACTTCCAGGAATATTCAGTACAGAGCAGTATTTTCAGTGGAACTGTTTTTCCTATAGTAGCTACAATGACCCAGTAACATTACCATCAATCCGTCGAGGTTCCTTTGCTCAGTTCAGATGGAATAACAAACGGGCAAAGTGCAACTGCATTAGCAGCGCTGGGCTTTTGCATGCCAGTAGCCCTTGGCCCTTAGTTGCTATAGGTTCCAGCAGCTTCTCACCAGCACTATCCGCTCCTCAGGTATGGTGCTCACAGCCCCTTTGGCAGCTTTCTAGAGCTCTTCTGGCATCTTCTGGGGTTTCTCTGGGGTCTCCTGTAGGTCTCCCTGGTCACTGACACCTGTCAAGGACACTTGCTGTTGCAGGTCTCTCTGCTGGTCTCTGCCGCCAGTATCTCTTGGTTGCTGCTGGTCTCCAGGGCAGTCTCTGGAACTCTTGGGGGCTAGCACCCCCTAGTGTGTAGCAGTTCTGTTTAATGGGACCTCCTCTGCCCATATTACCCAGGGTAGAAATTGGCAGTAGATTTACAGGACCACTCAAAAGAGGCTTTTTGGGACATGTGCCACAGCAGGGCGGGGGTAGAATCTTTGAAGGAGACCCTCTCTACTGACCCAAGGGCCGTGAGGGAGGAACCTGGGTCATATGCAGTTTTGTACATTTTGTGGGCCTGCTTAAGAACTTTGCAAGTAATGACACAATGCGGAGTCATCTGGAGGTTACAGGGTGGAGTGGCCACAGGGCAGAGTCATCTGGCTTTGGTCTCAGATTCAAGCTGCTGCAGCCCAGGCAGATGCCTCCTGGTGCGGCTGGGGGCTCCTAGGACAGCCACAGCCCCATCATGGTGACAGCTGTCTTTGGCAGAATTTCAGGAGAAGCCTACTGACTGCTCCCTCATCTCTTCAAAAATGGTGGGGCTGAATTGTGCCTGCTGCAGCTTTTAAAAGAGTCTCTAGGAGGGCAAGCGCACTGGACCACAAACTCTTGGGGTGTCGAGACTTGGGGGCTGTCAGCACCGCCTGGGTTGGCTACTCCTTAGAGAGGGGGCGGCAGGTCCTAGAGCGGTGGTTGTGGAGGTGGGGCGCCAGGGCTGAGCTGCAGCTCCAGCAAGCTCGGTCTGCTGGGGGCTGCAGGAGTAACCCCGCGGGGTCGGGAGGGCCTGCAGCTGTTCAGCGCTGCCCGGAGGAGGCCAGAGGAAGCGGCGTGGCAGCAGCCAGTCAGGCCATGCCCCCTTCTGCCTGATGGAGAGAAAGGAAGAGTTGGGCCCTGTGTCTTCTTTTATCTTGCTACTTAAGAATAAACTTACTTCAATTTCTGAATCTCCAGCACAAGGGACCATTGAAGAACTCATTTCAGTTTGGCTATTTATAGGGGGAAAAGAGTATTCCAACAGCATGTGGAATGTCAGTATTAAATGAGTTAAGCAAAATGCATATATTTGCTTACAGGTGTGAGATACACCAAGCGAGAAGAAATGCCTAAAACCCATGTGTCCTTCAAAATCAAACCCAAACATAGTTCTTTGTAATAATACAAATTGGAAATAATATACAGAAAATATTCTTAGTGAGATATTTGGGTTAATATGATGTATCTGCAATACTGAAACATTCCATATTCATTACATATGTTGATAGAAGTTGGTCTATTGATGTTGGTCTATTGATGTGGAGAAGCAATTGAAACATAGCCGATGTGTATTGATTGTTTATATCTCTTGGGAAACTTGGGAAAGGAGAGAGATTATCGATGATTTTTCACTTTCTGTGTCTTTATAGGTCGATTTTTTAAAGATGTATGCAGGTTTTTTTTTTTTTTTTTTGGGTCTTTTTGAGGCAGGGAAAGGGGATGAATTAGATGTGTTGTCTTTTTTGAGACAGGGTCTTGCTATGCAGTTCAGGCTGGCCTTGAA
This sequence comes from Dinomys branickii, assembly GCA_004027595.1. NCBI lineage: Eukaryota > Metazoa > Chordata > Mammalia > Rodentia > Dinomyidae > Dinomys > Dinomys branickii. The sequence continues at coordinate 13,012 of PVLD010025004.1, read as the reverse complement.
CTCACTGTGTGGCCCAGGCTGGTCTCAAACTCATAACAATTCTCCTCCTTCACCCTCCCAAGTGCTAGGATTACAGGCATTCACCTGGCTTATGCAGTCTTTTTAAAATGAGGAAAAAAAGCATTCTAAAATGAGGTGGGTACTGACAAGAAATATTTTATATCTTGAATTTAATGAAGAGATAACTACATTGTTACCTATTGTGAGTTTATTTACAAAAATAAATTAGTAGAAAGATATACCCGTTTTTATTTTGTATGTCATCAGTGGAAAAAGTTGAACATGTGCTCTCAGTATATGAATTTTTATTTTTAAGTTTCATGTGTGTATTGTATCACATTATTCTATATTTGTTTTATATTACACATAAAGTTTCACAGGACACATTAAAGATAAATATGAATAGCTGAAAACTTTCTCTGGTTAATAACTGTTGTTGATTTTTATCCAGATGAAAGTTATGTGGACTTTGTATCATTGTTTTTAAAAATTTCGATGAATCCTTTGCACCAAAGCAATCTGATGGTCTGGTTCAACTTATTTTGCTGTTGTCTTGATGGTTTTTGTTTTTTCAAACCAAAGGCCTCAAGCATGCTAGGCAAACACTAACGATTAAGCCATACTTCCCAGTTTAATTAAGAAAGATATAATAATAAGGTCCTTCACAAGGCTAGACTAATCCAAGTGGCTGAAGCATATTATTATTTTTATTAACTAGTGATTCCCATTTTCAGATAATCTCTTAGTTATGCAAAAATTTTGTCTAAAATTTGGCAAATTTCTAATTTATTTGATTGCCTTATATTCTTATAAAATGTATAGCAGTTTATAGTCATAAGGATGCAGATATACTTAAAAATAAAAACTTTTATATACATTACAAAATTTAAAATAGGTTTAAAATTAGTTAGAAAAGTGTAAGTTCTCCATAAATAACAAAAGTACATTTGTTTTCAAATGTTTTCTATAGTATGAATTTCTTTCCAAAAAAAGCAGTTATTTTCTTGACTAAATAGCCTTATTTTAAAAACATATCTACTAAGTCACATATTACCAGCTGAGTCACATATTACCTACTGACTGCTCGCTCATCTCTTCAAAAACTACAGTCCTGGAGTAATTCAGAAAATTTGGAACAAAGTATATTTATATAGAAGAAAAAATGTTAATCATCCTTAAGACAGTTCTATATATTTTGCTTTAAAGGAATTAACTAGAACACTTCCGTACAATGCAGAACCTTTGTGTGGTCTCTGTTGCCCCATTGTAAAGGTTGTTGTTTGTTGTTGTTTTAATGCCATATGGATAGTATCCTTCCAAAATGCACTGAAGAGATTGTGGCAAAGCAACCCACTAGTGACCTTGGTTATATAAGTGACGTGCACCCATCTAATGGATGAATGTAACTGTGGGTCGCTCATGTTGATAAAAGCTTCATTTCTTATCTTTAAGGTGAAATCTACAGTAGGTAGATAGGCTAGGCATTCTTCTTGTACTCTGTAGATTGGCTCACAACTCCCCCAAAAGAGTCACTTAGGAGACTCAGTAGTTGTAGTACGTAAATGAAGGAGAGAGTGGCTGCAGATTTACACTTCTTTCATTAGGTTCTCTTCATTTCTCAAGTTCTGTTTACCAAATCATAAAGCAGTAGAACCATATGGTACCTGTGATCCACCTCCCCAATCCTTTTATAAATTGAAAGAAAAACAAAAAAACAGCACTAAGCAGTAGAGCCAACACTAGAATTTTGTTCCCCTGCTGGTTACCAAGCTTATTATGTGTACTAAACTCATCTACCATTAGTATGTTGCCAACTAGTTGCTCCTTGGATGCATGGGAGGGGGATGGTGGTTTGTTATCTTTGTTCCTGATGACTAATTTCCTTTTTCAGGCCCTGTGCTCTGTTCCTTTGCATTCTAGTCATATGGCCTTGAATCTATAGTGGTCTCTTCGCTTCCTGCCACAGATACACTCTTCATCTAAGTATGACCGAAACGTGAAGCACGCTCATATTTTCTCACTTCCTGAGAAGCAGCCGTCGAAGTGTATCAAGATGCAATGTAGAATCACTCTAATTCTTTTTAGTGGTGATGGTAAAATCCTTGTATTAAATCCTTATTTGGTGGTGAAGGTAAAAGCCTTCAAGACTCAAAAATAAAAGCATAGGTTAAAAAAAAGCAAAAACAACAACAACAAAAAACAGGTATTAGAGAGGGAAATAAATGTTTTCTGTAACGTTTTATACCATCATTGTGAAGGAAACTGACATTTGAACTTGAAACCTAGGTCTCTGTTACCTTCTGTGACAAAGCTGTGATCTGTCCTTTTGTAATGGGAAGACAAATCCTGGTTTCTTTTCATTCCCTACTTCTGAGAGAAATGTGTTATAAAGGGAATTAAACAATAAAATCAATTGCCCCAAAAGATTAAAAGAGGACATAGGTTATTGGATATGCAGAACTATTTATTAATGAATCAGTCTTTCAAAAGACAAGGCAAAATGTGACACCAGGTGTAGAGTGATATAGACCAGGTGTGTGGCTTTCTTCCTGTCTGAATTTCTATGGAGGTCAACCTTGAATAAATGATTCCTTCAAGAATCAAGTTTTTAGTCTGGCTTGCGGACAAATTGAAGTCATCACTGAATGCCAAAAGAACATGTTTTCTGAATTGTTGATGGTGTTGTAGGCATTATTATGTCAAGCAAAAACCTAATGTGGACTCATAATGAGGGGAGGTTCCATCGTTATGGAACACAGGTACAACTTGGCTATTTCTGAGAAAATACTTAGCAGTAATCCCCAGTGGGAGCCCTCAACGGCTAAGCTTTGGAGCAGAGAAGACAGAGTGTAGGAAAAGAGATGCCACACACTTAGCCCTGTGACAGCAGAATCTCCGTACAGGTTCTGTGATGTTTAGTTAGAAGTGTGTCCCACCCTGACCGGTTTCTCAAATCTGTAGTGGTTGGACTGTTTTTCACTGTTTAAGACAGTAATGACTTCCTGCTGCGTGCTCCAACCCACCAGTGACAGGATTAAGAGTCCTACCTGTAGCTCAGTGATGCTTCCAGTAGCTCTTTAGTGATTGTGAGAAATATGTGCTTCAGAGAGCTTATTTCGGGAACGTTAGAGTTGTGTTTCTCTGGATTGTGTTCTTTAGAGTCACTGGCTAAAGCCCTCCTGGGTTAGCTTTATGCTAAGAGCAGAGTTAGCCGCTCTTTATTACTATTATTATTATCATGCTTCTGCTGTAATGCTAATAAGGTCAAGATTAAGACAAGTTTAAAGAAATGATTAGAAGGAAGTGTCTTCTTGGGATAAGCAGGTATAAGACTTTCCTTTCTGCAGGACTCATACATTGAAAGGAGTTGTAAGTGTATTTTGGCCATGTTCAGGGATTTTGCTTTCGTGCATCCATCTTTAACATGAAAATGCTGCTAAAGAAGAGCTCAAGCAGTCCAAGAAGTTGCAGGATGTCACAGCAACAGCTGTGTATAGAAGTGTATAGTATAGAAGTTAGGACTCTCTTACATGGTTCCACGTTTTTCTGAGGTTCTACCTTTATGCACCGTTCACATTGCCAAATCAAAGCCAGGTGGAATCTCCGCTTTCTGTCTTGCCTACTGAATACCTGTGTGCCTCTCCTCCCCTCCTCTGAGGGATTAGAGCAGCACTGCAGAGCAGTCATTGTTGGTTTTCTTTTTTAATATTTATGGCACGCAGCAAAGGTCTGTGCGTGCACAGGTGTGAACTCAGTATGTGTTATAAGCACTTAGAAGGGAGTTGTCCCCGGGGGAGAGGAGAGGGGCTGAGTGGGAGCTGCCTGGGGGTGAGGAGGACCAGAGTGCCAGGGCTGTGCACCTTCTTTAGCGGTGGAATACTCACACAGCAGTGGCCCTAAATTTGAATCTAGGGTTTTAAGGCATATAAAATTTGAACAGACTAGTGTATCTGTGTTAATATGAGAAATTTAAAATATCAAAATGTTACTAACCTACTTTTGGCCATAACCTCCTCATACAGTAAAAAAGAAAACAGAGCTTGGTTTCTTCGATTGTTGAGTGCCTCCTCAACCTGCAGTAACTGATGGGAGAAAAATAATGCTTTTGACATCTGCTGATAACACTTTTTAAGATTCTGAAAGGAATCCAGGGATTTCAAGTCCCCTCCCTTAATTCATTCCAGGAGTTTAATTAGGATGTAATTTGTGGAAACTCTTGGGAGATTAGATTTCCTTCAGTAGATAAGAGTGATTTTCTAAGGGTTCAGTTGTCCAAGGATGCAGTCAACTGCTTTTGGGAGTAATGAGTTTCCTGTTCCTGAAATTATCCCAGTATGCGCTGGTTCAGCATGTTTTGAAGTTATTTTCTCCAGTGATAGACAAGTTGGATAAACATCCACCAGCAGAGCAGATTCCCGTGGGCAGAGTCAGACTTGAGCAGCGTTCTTGACACACCAGTTACAGTTCCAGTCCTGTCCCCTCACTCAAGAATGGGTACTGGAATGGAAAGGAAAGCAACGCCACTTGCAGAACCTACCTATAATTATTATCGGTATCGAAGTGCGGGCTGAGTATCCCTTATCCAAAATACTTGGGACCAGAAGTGCTTCAGAATTTGAAATATTGAGATATCTTGGGGATGGGACTCAAGTCTGTGCATGAAATTCATGTATGTTTCATGTACACGTAGACGTGCAGCACTAAGGTAATTATATATTTTTAGTGTACCTGTCTTTTTTACCGTGACCCATCACAAGAGGTCAAGTGTGGAATTTTGCACTTTGGATGTCATGTTGGCACTCAAGAAGTTAGGATTTTGGAGCATTTGGGATTTTCGGTTTTCAGGTTAGGGATGTTTGACCTGTGCCAACCACACAATAGATAACTTAAGTATTGGACATCTGCAGTCCTCATAGCCTACCATTGTTGAGAGAATCCAGCACCTGGTGGTGGCAGAATTAGGTACCTTTTAATTGTTTTTACCTTGAGCCTTTGATTCTGCCTTAACCAAAATTTTACAAGAAAAATTTTGCCTCTCTTCTGTGATTTACCATTGGTATTATTATTCTGAGAAATAGAGGCCTTGATTATTATGTCCTAGCCCATTCTATTTTGCAGACAAGATAGATCAGAATGATTCCAGGTATCAAAAACATTGGTTTGACAAAAGGAAAATCAGGTATATATATATATACTTTTTAAAACTGCTCTTAAAAATCATATGCATATAATTTCTTATGCTCAATAATTGTTATAATTTCTAACCCATAACTTTAAATGCTCTTAAATTAAGGCAGAACCATTTTCAGAATCAAAGTTGTATTGAAAATGTAAACATCAGAAATCTTGAAAAAATATAGACATGGCAGCTGCTCCATCATTGAAATTAAATAAGATTGTCACTGATAATGAGGTTTTTTCATTGCTTCTGTTCCACAAGTGTAAAAATAATCCTTACTGTCCCGTTGTGTTTTACCAACCTGGACACTTGATGAAATAGCCAGTGCTGCAAAGGCAAAGCAGCTGTGTACGGTGTGCTTGGGTGGGGCAGCTGCAGGCGCAGCAGTGTGAGCGGTGCTCTGAGGACTTCGTGGGGCGCTGGAGGACTCGGCAGGGCAGTAGGATGCTAGGAAACGGCAGGGAGAGGCTGTGAATTTTCCCAGTTTTCAGAGAACTCAAATTGTTCACTGTGATATATGTCTGAGACATCTGAACAGTTGTTACCAACTGGAGCTGATGCCACATATTGGGAGGGAGCTTCACGTTCTCGGATAGCCATAAGTCATGTTTCAGTAATACAATATTTTAAACAAGATAAGCCAGCTGAAACAAATTTTTAAATTTTGAGAAAGTATGCAAAATAGAATATAATGAAATAAGTAAAAGAATAATGGTAAATACATAGAATGTGAGCTTTGGTGGAGAGGGGCAGATAAACATTTTAAAAACAATTTCCCTTGGCAAGAGAAGTATAGGGAAGAGCCTACATGAGAAGGGATCAAGACAGAGGGGACTTACTATTGATTCTCACAGATGTTGATGCTGGTGGTTATTAATATCTTCAAATTTATTTAAAAGATACATTTTTATATTAAGTATTTAGAAGTAGTGAAATAGTAACCTGTGTGGAAAATGAACTGAAAGATAGTTTGCATCAGATCGTAACTGTGGAGGTGCAGAAGTTAATATATCAATTGTGAACATTACTAAATATAAAAAAAAAAGTACATTTCGGTGAAGCATTCTGGGAAGAGAGATGTTGGGTTAGTAATATGCCTCAGTTACTGCGGGCCGAGCAGGTCCACAGTCTCCCGAATGAGTGTATGGTGAAGGCTAAATAAAAGAGGCAAGGGCAATGATTCCAGGCTCCAGGAGGGTCAAAGCCCTCTACAGAATTTCAGATTCTTCCAGGCTAAGACCAAGACCTTCTCTGGGTGGTTGGTATTTATCTGGTTATCAGAAGAAGAGAGGGGAATACTCAAGAAGAACAGGACTACCCTTGGACTTCTCCAAATAAGGTATTAAATTAATCCTTAATAAAGATTAAGTTAATCCACCCAGCAGTGAGATTCTTGAGGCTGTAGTCCTTGTCTAGTTGAGGTTGGATCCAGGTGTCCTTGGCTGTGATCTTGTCTTATCCTTTGAGGCCTTCTGGCTTCATCTGCCATTACAGCTTTTATAGGAATTAGTGACTCACAGAGGCTCACTTACTAAAAGTCCCTCACCCACTTCCAGAAAAGTGACCAAGGTTTTGGACAGATTCACAAGTAAACATAAAAAGCTAATTGGTTAATTTAAGTCTTGTTTGAGGGTTGCTTCATAGTGGTCTTCATCAGAGAAGGAAATGGCTGTACATTATATGTATGTCAGGTCCCAAGCTTCTTATTAGGTTGGGATCATTCAGACAGTTTCTAATGGGTAGTTGACTGATGTGCAGATTATTGTAGCCAGGTGCTAGTAAGGAAACTCCAGGCAGTTCCACAAAGTATTTCAACAACTTACACAGTCAGTAGTGTGTGTGCGTGTGCACGTGTGCACGCACGTGTGTTTTCATTCACTAGTAGGAAGGCTACCAGACAGCTGGGAAAGGTTAAGAGAAGCATAGCTAGAGGAGGCGCAAAACCTCCAAGAAGAAATTATAGTAAAAAATGGTCCTTTAGCCTTGACAGATAAAGCTATGATTAAGAGACAACAAAAGGCAGGCCAGGTAGACTTCTTTATGAAATCCTGCAGAACTAAACAAAAGATAGCTGTAGATGCTTGAGGAGGAGGAGGGTGCATTTAAAAAAGAAGATACCTTCTGTGTAATGGTTTGCAAAGCAGTTTCACCTTGTCATTTGAGCTTTACACAGATGAAGAAGGGAAGGCCATGTTATTCACATGTGACAGATGCGAGGACAGATGGCTCAGAGAGAGTTAGTGACTTGGCTAGGCTGACACCGGAGTGGGGTCAGGATCACTCCCAGCTGACTCGGGGCTCTTGCTCCTGTCCACCGTGTTGCCATGTCAGGCAAGCACAGCACCCCGAGTGGGGTGTCAGGGTCCGTAAGCTCCATATGCCAGGTGTATCTTTGCATCATGCTCTACCAAATAAAGTAACAGTGTAAAATAGGGACACTGTTCAGACCTCAAGAACTTTGCCTCTTGTGGTATTTACGTAATAGGAAGAGTCGATTTGGGGAGAGCAGTCCATCTCATAGCTTTAAATAATAGAAGTCAGTTGACTTGATTCAGTATAAAGTTAACTTTTATTTGTAACATTCTGTGATGTGAAGTGGGCTCTTTTTTTGTATTAGGAATCACTCCTGCTGGGCAAAAAAGCAGAAGGATCCAAAAGATCAGTCTCGTGAAAGAACAACCATGGTAACTTGGTAGATGGTTGTAGTTCACTGCCGCATTTGTGGCTTATGGCAGAATTTTCAGACATAGAAGATGCTTTTTTGAGGGTATTGAACCATGTCTCTTCAGCTGCTGAGATTACCACTCATTTCCACCAAGGGTTAACATGGTGTGTTAGTCCTCGCTGGCACCAGGTTGTAGTTAGCCTTCCCCGCACAGGTTCTAGGAGCCAAGTTCAGATAGCACGTTGGGCAGGTTTTGTGGAGGGTCTGTGCGGTGTAGGCAGGTTTAATGGAGGAACAGATGCTCTTAGTATTTTCACAGTGTTGTGGCACTTTATGTTCTTATCAACTTGTTCTAGCCTATGCTACCAATAGTGTCAGTTGTTTTGTTTGTTAGCCAAAATGGGAAGTGTCAAGTTATCAGCACTTTAAAAAAATGTTTTCACTAATTTATTAGAAATAAAATGATCAGAGCAGGGTAGTCTTCTAATTTTTAGGTTGCTGATATTTTCTAATAAACATAATGTGTACATACTTGGGTTTGAGAGCGTTTATTGCCTTCTGGGAAAGGAATTGGGCAGGTTTCACAGTGAACAGGGACAAAACGGGTTAAAAAAATAGTTGAAGTATGAGAAAAGTTTAATGACCGGTAAAATTGGTGCTTTGCTAAACTAGTTGGAGGGTAGTGGAAACACACACACACACACACACACACACACACACACACACACACGAGTGGTATACTCCATACTGATAGTACATGTAGATTGTGCATAAAGTACCTAGCATAGCGTTTCCCACTTCAGGCATTTGTATTACATTTTTTAAATTGGTTACAGCACAAGAATTGGCAGCTGCTGGTGCCTAGGCCACATCTGGCCTGCTGCCTGTTTGTGTATAGCCCATGAGCTGAGAGTGGTGTTTACGTATGTACATAAAAATGATTTAAAAAGGGGTTGGGGATATAGCTCAGTGGAATAAGCGCTTGTCTAGCAAGCACAGGGTCCTGAGTTCGATCCCCAGTACCGCAAAAAATAAATAAATAAATAAATAAATAAAAAATAAAAAAATGATTTAAAAAGTCAAAGCAGAATATTTGATGACACATGAAAATTATGTGAAAAGTAAACTACAGTGTTAATAGATAGTTTTATTGCAACTCAGCTGTATTCCTTTTCCCTCTTCTAGTTGCCTTTGTACTGAAACAGCAGAGCTGAGTAGTTAGGGCAGCATCTGTATTACTCTGCATCTCAGCAGTGACGCTTGAAGTTTATAATTTCACTAACTTTTCACTAGTACTTCATATTTGTCTTTTTGATTATAGCCATCCTATTAGGTTTGAAAGTGCTATCTCACTGTGGTCTTGATTTCTGTTTTCCAACTGACTAGTGACCTGGAGCATCTTTTTATATGCTAATTGGCCATTTTTAATGTCTCTGAGAAATACCTATATGTTTTGCCCACTTTTAAATTGGGTTGTCTTTTTATTATTGAGTTATAAAAGTTCTTCATACATTTTATATGACGATTCCATATCAGATGTTGGCAAGTATTTTTCTTTTCATTTTATATTATTGTTTGTAGCATTAAAATTGTACATTTTGACGTAGCCCACTCTCTTTTTTTGTTGTTGCTTCTTCCTTAGTGCCATATCTAACAAACCATTGCCGAACCCACAGACATAAAGATCTCAGAGAATTTTAAAAATATATTGTTTGTTCATTTATTCTTCATTCCATACATCATAGCTAGCACTGCCAGGTTTTTCCCTAATGAAGGGTAATACATGTGGGGTACATTTTTAGCTGCATCATATTCTGCAGTGTACCGTAAGACCTGTTGATGGGCATAAAGTCTTATTTCCATTTTGGTTTTTGCCACAAACAAAGCTACGAAACATGTATACTTATTATTTTGTCCTGGTGTCTTTACAAACCCTGCAGGATATGTTGTCTAGGGTAGAATAGGACAATTCCTTAAAATCTAAGTCAGGATTTTCCTGACAATTCGAGCACTTTAGTCAGCTGGTTGGGAACCCCATAAACTAATTTTATAGAGTTGGGCTGCCTTCATGATCTATTGCTCTCTCAGTTACTTATTGTAAGGTACGAGAATGGACTGTTTTCTGTATAGCAGCAGGTGAAGTAACCACTAAGAAAATGTACCAAGATTCCTTGCATTCAATCTGCAATACGTGTGTGTATGTACAAGCACCTAGGGTTCTTCGGCTTGATTTGGATGGAAATAGCAGGTCAGCGAAGTGCAGTTCTGCTGGTGGCTCTGAGTTTTGAGTGCCAGTGGCTCTCAGCCCTTAGTGTTACTACAGCTCTTGGTCCTGAGCTGCAGTGGCCCTCAGTCACTAGTGCTACAGCTGTGGCCTTGAGTGAGATTGGCCTGCGGTGTTACTGTGCTCTGCTCCTAAGCTCCTTAGAAGCTGAGGTTCATAGTCCTTTTGGCAGCTTTCTGTGGCTCTTCCAGCAGCTTCTGCTGCCCCTTTGGGATGCTCAACAGTTCTCTACTGGACTACTGCTGGTCTCTGTTGCCAGTCACTGCTGTCTCCATAGGTCGATGCTAGTCTCTGCCCCTGGAACTTTCAGGGCTAATAGCCACTACTATTATCAACACTTTTTAATGTTATCCATTCTGCCTATAGTACCTGAGATAAGAATTGTGGGTCGATTTACAGGATCACCTGCTCAAGGCTTTGTTGGGACCTGTGTTCTGGAAGGGGCTGGAGGGAGCTCTACTGACTAAGCTGAGGACTATAAGGGACACTGATTAGAGAGAGGAGCAGTGGGCCACATGGGCACAGTTGTGGATGTTGTGCAGGCCTTTTTGAGGACTTTCACAGTATGGGGTAGGAGGGAAGGACAGGGTCAGGGCAGAGTCATCAGGAGTGGCTGTAGGGTGGAGTCTTCTGGAACAGATCTGTTTCAAGCCTGCTGTGGCCAAGGCAGATATCTCCTGGAGCCTGCAGGGTGTCCAAGACAGTTAGGCTCAACTTCTAGAGAAATGGCTGCTTGATTGCTATCTCCTGTGTTTCTGCAAAAATGGTGCCGCTGAAATCACTATTGCCCTTGCTTTCCAGGAGCCTCTAGGAGGGCCACCATACTGGTCATGGCCCATTGGCATTTGGGGGCTATCCCTCCCTTTTGTCCTGTCGAGCATGTTTTCTCAGTTGGTCCCCAAGGTAGGGACAAGGCTGTCAGCTGAGCTGAGGCTCCTGTCAGTGTGCCCTGGAATGTTGGCCATGAAGTAACCCCAGGGGTGTCTGATGATGCTGGGGCTAGTTGCCCAGGCCACCTCTGGGGGACAAAGGGAGCCTAGGGGGAGGAGCCTGACAATGTCACTATCCTTTCTATCAGAAAGAAAAGGAAAGGGTTGACCTTGTTTCTTTTCTATCTCATGATCATACCTCTCTAAAAAGAATTTAGAGACTGTATATAAAGGAAGGTGCGCGTGTGGGACCACACGTGTTAATGTAGGAGCTGACGGGCTCCTTTTGGGACAGTGGAGTCTGAGCCTTCTCTTTGCTCGGGTTCCTGGAATTTAATTTCTTCTATGTTATTGAAATGGGGTAGACAGAGTTAAAACTGAGGCACCTGAAGTTTTTCAAGTAATTATGACCAAATACAGACATTAAAAAATAAAAGTCCAATAATTAATATAATTTTCTTTTTGAGTTGGAATCTTACTGTGTTGCCCAGGCTGGTCTCAAAATTGTGGGCTCAAGTGATCCTTCTACCCCAGTCTCGCAAGTAGCTGGGACTGCAGTGCACACCACCATGCTGAGTATAATTTTATAGCATGTATTTGTAACAATTTAAAAAGAATGAAAACCTTACAGGAGTTTCAGCTGATGTGCTAGCCCCATAAAATCTGTGTTAACAGAATTAATGGTCAGCTTCTCATTTAGAGGAATCAAAGTAACAGATGAGTGTTTCAGTATTTTTAGATTCTTTTAAGAGCCCTTAGTGGCCTATCATATTGACTCTTCATTAGAGTACACAGTGTCCTTTTAATAAGCCTTCAAATTGGTGCCATTATTCAGACTTCAGCTAGAGGACTGCTTTAGAATATTAGTAACTGAGATGCTAAGTTATTATTTCAGCTTCATTTTAAAATATTTTCTAATGGTTTTGGAGTCAAGAGCCAAACTATGGCAAATAATTTGTAGGAAACTGACAAAGAAAGCGAATTTTGAGGTTATTATTTTTCTTCTATCTTCTCATTAATGGAAACCTTGAAACATTTCAAAAGTAGGAAGAATACCATATCCCCCTCCCACGTGTTGCTTAGCGTATCAGAGTCCCTTTTGTTTCATTATTTTGCATGGCCCCTTACAGCAGCCACTAGCCACATACGGCTGCCATGCACTTGCATTGTGGCTTGTTTGAATTGAAATGTGCCATGATGTTACATACTGCCCTGGAGCCTGTCCCAACAGCCTGTTCTCCCTCCTCAGAGCTCCTTAGGGAATTCTTCCTTGGCCCTTGTGTCTAAATGAACCTTTTTCCCAAACCTACTTCTGTGAAAATTCCACTTGCTTCCTATAACACTTTTAGAATTTGTAATTCTTTGATGTGTCTAAGTTTCAGTCTAACTCTCAACATCTTGGCATGGCATCTGTGCCCAGCAACAACCCGGTAGATGAACAGCCCACTTGGAAGGAATTTTCAATTCAGCTAGACCCAGCACGCCCTTTTTATCGAAGTGTGTATGTGCATATCATAGCCTCCTTCAGTACCCTCCCTGCTTCCTGTCGCACTGTGACTTTGGGGCCTGTGAACAGCTGGATTATGGGCAGCTGTCAAAGACATGTCATGTTCATCAGGCATACATATATTAAATGTTAAATTTGTTTAAATAATGAGACAGCAAGCTGAGAGAGGTACTTAGTTTGAAAGTTGAATAAAGGATTTTGATGGAAAACAGGCTGGTTCTTGATGTCTTAGGTGTTTTGGCTTAGATCTAAAATACCCCCCAAAGTCTCAAGTGTTTGGAAGGTGACTGGGTCAGGGGGTGTCATATTCACCACTGGGTTCGTTTGGTGAGTTCAGAGCTGAATGTGCTGTTAGGAGGCAGGGCCTGGTTGGAGGTGAGTCACTGGGGGCGTGACCTGGGAAGGTTTACTCTTTTTTTTTTTTTTTTTTTTTTTTTTTTTTTTTTTT
>PVLD010025003.1:0-24461 GCA_004027595.1 Dinomys branickii | reverse complement strand
GAGAGAGAGAGAGAGAGAGAGAGAGAGAGAGAGAGAGAGAGAGAGGGAGAGAGAGAATATAGAATACAACTTGAAGCACTATGCACCCAACCACTGCTGTCCTATGATGAAGGAGTTGGGGGGAGGGAGAAGAGAAAGTACAGCAGGGCTTTGCTTTCTGTTCTGAGTTTTCCGCATTGTGAATGGTCTTCCACATGGTGGGAGCACTCAGCATAGATCACAGAAGCAAGCATGCATGGGAGGAAGCTTTAAGTGGGACACGCATTGCCATTCTGCAGTGGGAATGCACGGCCTATGGCGCATGCCTGGTGGTGGTTGACAGCTGTGTTGTGTCTGAGAGACATCTCTAATATCAGGGACTTAAAGGGCAAAATGAAACCGATACAATGGAAATCACAAGGTAGACTCTGTGGAGATAGGAAGACTGTTTGGGAAAAGCAGAAGAGGGAAAGACAGGGGATATAGGGGAATAAAAGTAAACAAGAGGAATTTGTATACATACCAACTTCCAAAGATGAGTGTACTTATAATGGGTGGCAAACATGTACTAATGAAAAGGAAGATCACTGTCAAAAGAAAAAAGATCTGCACTCTGCATGGTGTCTCCTACGAAGATACAGGCAGAAACCCAGAAATTTCCACACACCCAAGGACTGCACAGTGCCTCTACCCTGCAACCCTGTCTGTGCTGAATCAATCCGGCAAACACTAAAAACAATGGTGATGATTGGATTATGACACAGAAGTGAGTAACATGAGGTGTGGAACCCCTCCCTTTAAAGGAGCGTGTTCTTCTTCATTTACTTGTATAAGGCTTGTAAAAACAGATCAGATTCTGTGCTACAAAATGCTTCTCTGTGCCATCAAACACTTTCCTGTGAATGCCTGGGGATGTGCTCAAGCTTTCGCCTTGGTGTGCCTTGGGTGTCCTGTCATGGGGACAGTTTCCTGCAGTGTGTGACAGGAGTCCTGATCATCAACTTGATGAAGAAATCCCCGGAGAGGTGACTGGATGGGGAAGCGCTAACTTCATAATGGGTCACCTCCTGATGAGCTCACAGCTGAATGAGTTGTCTGCAGATGGGCGTGGCTGCAGGCAGTGGGTCATTGAAGCTTCCCCTCCCTGCTCAGAGAGCACACCCAAGCTGTCCATCTCCAAGCTGGAAGTGATTGCCCCCTTTACCGCCATCTGAGAGTTGGTTGCATCTCAAGCCAAGGCTCTGTGGAGCTCTTTTATCAGCACCTCTGTCCAGTACACATAGCAGCATCCTTGCAGAAATTCCCTGACATCTTGTGGCTCAGGGTCTGCCTGACTATATGCTCTCACAAGCCACCATCATGTTCCAGTGGTCTCCAACAAGCAGGCAGCTCCTGTGTTGGGGAGGGCAGAGCAGACATAGAAGGTAATTGTAAGGCATAAATTGTGACACAGATGGTGGCTACCTGGCTTTTTTTCTATCAGTAAAACTTAAAATAGCCACAGAAAAAGGAACCATAACTGAAACAGTCTGCAACTCAACATTCATTACCATCATCAGGTAATCAGTCACCCTCACAGCAATGCAGACGAACTGGCTTCCTGGGTGAACATGCAGACCTTGTGAACCAGCATCATCAATGATGCTAGAAAACCGGCCTGTTCAGTGCAAGGGACACAGATGCACACAAGGAGCATCTTTGTAACCTGTAGCAGCTTACAGGTTTACAGCTCAGGATGTCTCAGCAACATGACAAGCACAATTGCAGTGATGGAAAGGAAGACGTATTTTCTGAGGGCCGTGCCTTAGGGAATTTGCTTCTGGGCAGGCAGTATTGACACCAAGCCACCCCCCAGAGAAACTGAGGCTCCGTTCAGCTGAGGTGGACTGCACAGGGGCCCTAAGTGGCCCAGGCTTCTTGCCGCACCATAAACTGTGAAACAGTGTCACAACTTTAAAGCTCATTTACATCTTGCAACTATCAAAACGTACAAGCAAATAGAAAGCTCATAAAAATGTTGATGGACTGTATAAAGGACCCAAGGAAGCTGTTAGGACCCAGGAGACTTATATAAGCTATGAGGAAAAGGCAAATATCCCCAAAATGGGCATGGATGGGGCACAACTCATAGTAGCATGGCTCCCTCTCTTTCTGAGGGACTCAATCACTTTCCAGGCACTGGAAGCAAGCTCAAGCTGGATGCGGTGCACTGTTGTGGAGACTCCAAATCACTCAGAGGAGGTAAAGAGGAAGTGGGAGGGTGGGCTCCATCATGCAGATAGAGCTCTGCCCTGCAATGAGCATGGACAGACACAAAGGCTCAACTGAACGTTGCCGCCAGTCAACTGGCCCCTAAACCCCTCTGAACGTTGAGGCAGTGCTGCTGCTCCAGCTAACCCCCACTCAGGCTCTTTCCACATCTGCTCAAAAGGCCTCAGTTGTGACTTCATCTTCCACCCTTCCCAGATGTCCATGTCTTCTACATCCCAGAAGCCCAGAAATCCCTCCTGACACATCCGAGGGCAGGGCTTCTGTTCCCCACCCTTGTGTTCCCAGTCTCCAGGGAGGACAGACTCTCAGCATCCACCCAACCAGCCCAGGCATGGCCAGCCTTGACTACAGACACCGAGCAGCCCTGGCAATTGCTCACCAGCCTGACTCTGCAGACCTGCATCTTCTCACTCCCTCAGTCTCACCTGAGCACTTTCTGAAAAGAATCTATTTCCAGCACCTCAACTAAAACTTGCTCTGATGGTCTTTGGCAAGTCCTTACACAGGCTGGGAGTTAGTAATTTTGAACAAGTGCTCCTGTTGTGGACTCCATGGGAAGCTCATGCTCTGTTATTCCTTGTGTCTAGATGTCTTCCCAAAGCCTCATACCATCACTGGGGGGGATTTTTCAGAGGTGGCTAAATCCAGGGTATACAATTGAGTCATGGTGCCATGCTAATGATTAACAGTACTAGGATTAAGGGGGGGTGGTTATTAAATCAGTTCGCTGACTGCTTTAGCACCACCCAAATCCTGGTAGCCGGATACAACATAGGGGAAAGAAAGAGGCTTGTCTCTTGCCTGCTTTGCTTTCTTCTGCCCAACACGCACTGCTTCCCCTCTGCCATGCCTGTCTGTCATGCGACCCTGCCTGAGAACCAGCCAGTGATGGACTGAAACCTCTACAAACCGTGAGCTAAGTAAACATTTAACCCCTTTCACTTTGGGTGTCTGGTACTTTGTCTCAGCAAGGAGGAAAGTAAGTAAGATATGCCTTGTGTCTCCCCAGGCATTTGTGGGGTTCTCACATCTAACAGGACAGGAGACTGACCAGGTCAGTAGCTTTTAAGGCTAGATGCCTGTGACATGCACTCCCCAGCAGCAGACTGGGGCCCAACCTGGAAGGGAGAGGAGTGATCACCAAGGCCAAGCAAGCAGCACTCCCAGTGCCTAAAGGTAGAGCTGAGCATGACCCAATTTACTCCCCACAATGGAGACCCAGACCAGAGCCTTCTGCTCCCCCTGAAGCCTCTAGTCAAATCCTGGACCCTCCGGCACACGCGTGGGATGTCAGGTGAGCAGGTGCTCAGGAAATGGCTAGGATATAGCAATGGAGGGCCACTACAGATAGCTTCTCATGTTGGGCCCGGGAAAGTGACCATGTCCTTTAGGCCCATAGAGGGATGAAGACAAATGACCTGTGCCAGGGCCCGTGACCCAGAGTCAGGCTGTGGGAAGTTTCAAAGGTCTAAAGGCAAGACAAACAACTGCCAGAAACAATTCTAGCCAAGTGAGACTGAACAGGCACATGAAGGGACCCAAGCCCTCAGATGTGCCAGAAAAAACTCAACCCGACAGCCCATAGGGACCAGAGCATCAGGCATAGAACAGAGAGGTCACTGCCAAACCCCTCCCAGACCCAGAAGTGGCCCTGGGCTCTCCTAGGAGGAAAAAAGGCCCCTGCAGAATTCTGACTCAGAATCAAACCTAACTCACCCAGAAACCCAGCAGAAACACAGTATCCCCACTGCAAAGCTGCTCATGAGCGAGCCAGAGTACGCACAGTGACAAGAGCAGGAATTTTTGTGATGGCGTGTGTCACAGTGAGACATTTATGATACCTTATTTGGGTACTACTATTCCCACAGTGACACAAGCCCTCTCCAAAAGCACCACCCTGAGTCACAGCACCCTTGGGCATAGGGGCTGTGGCAGCATTGGAAGCGTGGCAGGCATTGTCCACCCACATGCAAATCCAACAGCCCTGACATGAAATTCCCCACAAGGCAATGTGCAGGAATCTAGCAGGAACACCTCATGTCACCGCAGAAAAGAGGAATTTGGGAGCTACCACAGCCCAACCAGGAAGCAGTCTGAGTATGCCTGGGGACCAGGGAAGACAGCCTAGCTGCTCTTCCACCCAGTGCAAAGACAGGGACACTGCATGCTGGTATTTAAGGTAGGGTAACAAGGCTAGGACCGTGGCCATGGCAGGGCTTATACCCTCAACTTCCAAAGGATCTTTAAAACTGACACTGACTGGCTAAAGAAAGAATCAGTACTTTGTGTCTGTTTGCTAATGTTTTTGTTCTTTTACTTTAAAAAAAAGGAATACAGTGGATGAGGAAGACAGATTTGGAGGAGAGGTCAAGCACATGGGTGAGAAGCAAGCCTCATAGAGATGGTTCTTTTCAGCTGGCTGTAGAGAAGGGCCCAGAGGTCATGGCAAGTGCACAGGGTCGGAGAGGGCCTGTGGGACGAGGGTTGTGTCTCCTCTCATGCCCCACGTCTAGAGCACCATCAGGGTCTGGGGTCCTAGATCACTGGGCACAGAAATGACTCCCAACCCCTGCCACTCGGCTTTCCTGGGGAGACAGCCTAGGAGCTCACAGGGCCCAGAGTGACTTACACATTGTGTGGGGACAGTTCTTAACCAGAAAGGACACCCCAGTGCACCTGGTCCCAACAGAGGCAAACCCCTCCTGGCTTGGGGCCCAGGACACTGCTTGGCAAGCATCAGGCCACCTGTGGGAAGAATCTGTCCAGAGCACCCCCTCACCCTCACCAGAGTGCCCCCAGGGACCCCACCCAAGTGCCCTCCAAACCCCCACAGGGCACCACTCTTGCCAAATACTGTTTTCTACGAGCTTCTCTGCTTCTTTTTTTTTTCCCCCTGGTACCGGGGATCGAACTCAGGACCTTGCACTTGCCAGGCAAGCGCTTATGCCACTGAGCTATACCCCCAGACCCCTACGAGCTTCTCACCCTGCAGCACCCCTGGCCAGTTGCATTCTAGAGTGGGATTTGGGCAGGGTCTGTGTCACTGTGGTATTACTGTGCTGGGTATAACTGCTATACCACAGCCTCATAGCACCCGCCAAAAACCCAGCCCCGAGGCCCCACCACAATGTCCCCACAGAGCATTGCTAAGCCCACACCCAGGCTTCTGAACAGGGCCTCATAATGGAGTGGTGATTACACATCCAGAGGCCATTATCCAACACTCAGGGTGGCATCAGGGCCTCATTCTCTGCCTCAGGACCAAACCATCCAGGGCTGCCCCTCCTATGGGGATCATGATGAGGTAGTGAAAATCACCCCAAAGGCAGTCAGATGTCACTCCCAGAGAAACCGGGCCCCTTGTCCCTCCTAGGATGAGACCCACACCAGACCAGCAGCTCCACAAGCTCCCACCCTCAGGCTGATGAGCCTAGAGGGGCCTGTGTGGGGACAGTTGCTGTCTCCACTTCTGGATAGTGTGACTCCCACCTCTGCAGGAGCAACCTGAGCAGAAGGCTTCCCTGCCTGGCTCTGTGCCTATGGGTACCTCCTGCCATCTGTGGAGCTAATGATCCACACCCAAGACTGCACCGCACCCTATACCCACACTGTCCACAGTCATATCACCAAAAGCCTATACTATAAACAATCTATCCCACTCACCCCACAAATGCTATATGCCCTACACTCAGCATGTGCTCCAACCTTAGCTTGGAGAACCTGTACTAACTGCCTTGGATGTAGAACAGGTAGGCCAGGGGCAGGGGGTCACCTAGGACCACCAAGGCAAGACCCCGGCCCAGTTATGTGCTGACACCCACTTGGTTTCCTGGGGCTCTTTCTGAGAGACACCAAGCCTGGGATCAGCCAAATCTGGATTGTCCCCAACACCCACAGTTCTGTGGGTCGTATCATTCCTCAGCCTCCCCAGGATAGCTCAGCAGGGAGCCCCAGTTCCATACTGAAAGACAAAGCATTCTAGCCACCCTTGCCATCTTGCCCTGCACAGGCTCCAGCTTCCAGCATGGTCCTCTGGGAACCCCAGCAGGGACACATGTGCAGCCCCTGGGGACAGGCTTATTTCCTGCCACCTCCCCCTGCCATGTGCAGGGGACATCTCTGACAGCCTTTCCTGTCAAGACACAAACCCAGGATGCTGAGCTAAACACCCTCCCCTCCTGATAACCCAAAGAAGGTTGGGGGTTTCAGATCAGTGAGACTTGGATCTGGCATGGGCAGGGCTTTTTGTGAAGGGCTCCCCCACTGTGGTACTACTATAGCTACGACCACAGTGATGGATCCAGCAGCAAAAACCACAGGGCACCCAGGGGCTTAGGCTCCACACTCTCAGGCTCCAGGAAGAGCTGAGGTCAGAGGCTTTGCCTATCACGACCCATCAGGTTCAGGCCACACACAGCATACTCCTCAGCACCACCCATACCAACTTTGAGAGGCTCACAGGCAGCCACATGGACCCCACTGCCCCGGGCCTCTGCCCCTGCACTCTGCTGCCGAGAGCCAGGCACCAACAGCAGCACACAGCCTGTCTCTTCACCCTTGCTCACCCTGCTGGTATCAAGATTGGCAGCACCCCGAACTCCCAGGATGGCTCTCTGGGCCAGAGCTCAGGCAGCTCCACTCAGCCACTCAGAAACTCCCAGTCCAGCCATTTCCACCTGGTACCCCCAAGGCAAAGATGAGTCCATTGAACCCAAGCCCCAGTCAACACCCTCAAGAGAGATCCCTGGGTCACTTGGACCACAAGGGGCCCCGGGGGGAAACTAGGAGCCTGAAGAGACTTAGTTCACCTCATGAGAAAGATACTAGTGTTGACCGAGACAGGAGCATCTCCCAGCCTGCCACTGACCTCAAAGAAAGTAGGTCCCATTCCTGGCCTACCATAAGCCCGCCTGGCCCTCCCTGACCCAGGAAACCTCCCTATTGGCCCCCACCTCCAGGGCCACTCTGGGTTATTGACAGGGCTCCTTGGTTGTGATTGTTCTATGAGGAAAATGAGGATTATATTTATAGCTACCACAGCAAGGCAGCTCAGAGCAGCAACAAGAGCCAGTCATGCCTCACCCCAGACCCACACAATCCTGGGGCCCCCGAGGCCATGCTCTGACCTCAGGCTGTGCATGTACAGCTGGGGGGCTTACTCCTGGCTGGGGCTCACATGTCCCATGACTGGGCTGTCTCAAGAACCAGCCCTGAGCTTGTTCTGTACCTCGAAAAACCCATATGTCAACAGGACCCTGCCATCTTGGGATTCCAGGCCTACCCCATGGCATCCACCTTCCCATGTTCCAGTGTTAATGAACAGAGCACAGACTTGGTGTCCACTAGGAAGCCAACCCCAGGGCCCTGAGCCCCTTGTAGCCACCCTGAGGGCACAGACTACATCTGGCTGAGCATCCCAGGCTGGCATCCCATCTCTTGCTGCATGTCCAATCCCAAGTGGCCACATTGTCCCTCAGTGCTCCTTGGTAGCCTCGTGCATCCCCACATCCAGGCCTAGGGTGAGACCCAGCTAAGGTCAACCATCTGGCTAAGTGGAATTGAGTACTGTACTATAGCAAGGACCCTCAAGCCCCACCCAGGGGTCCCCTTGTGCCCTGACCCAGAAGCAGAGATGGACTTGTGTGCGTTGTTGGAGGGGCAATGCTGGGGCTAGAACAGGACAAAACCCAGAGCGATGGCCACAGGAGGGGCTAAGGTGGGAGCCTGGGCAGAATCCTGCACATAAGGCTCAGGACCTGATGGATGGAACAAGGTCCAGAGGCCCACATGGAGATTTCAGGCCTCCCAAAACAACCATTCTGGGGCTGAGCCCTCTCCTAAGGAAGCCATTGTGGCAAGGAGTCTGTCACCACTCCCCCCTCCACATCTCTCCCACAGTGGGGAGACTGAGGCTCAGGTAGTTAGTGAGGAGGGTGGGTATTCTGAATTTGGCAGCACTTGGGGACATCACCGAGGCAGAATGCAGGTGCCAACTTCAGGCACACCTGTCCTCTGCAAGGGTTATTTCATGTCATTTCCCCTCACCAGGGCTTCTTGATCCCAGCTCGGACCACTGAGCAGTGTCCCTGGTTCATCCTTTTGAGGGACCCAGTGGAGACAGGGGGCAGTCTGGCCCTGGGAACAGGTCATATTGTCAGGGCTTCTATTAATGTGAATATGGAGTAGTGAATATCACAGTGATATGCACTGTGTTCAAAACACCCCTGCCCCACCAGGCATTGGCCTGTCCCCTCCTGCCATCATCCCGATGTCCCAGAGGGCTGCTAATTCCTGACTAATCCTGTCCTCAGCTCCAGGACCAGAGCAGACCCCAGGAAGGTAAAAGGCTGAGCCACTCATGCCTGGCCCGTGTCCAGCGAAGGAGAGCTGAGCAGAAAAGGCTATGAACAACAGAAATGACACCTTCTGGTGTCCCCACACCACAAAGCCCAGCTCTGCCCCGTCCTGGGGACCCTGCTTGGACCTCACTGCCCATAGCCAATAGAGGGTTTGTGCAGAGTTCTCACCATAGTGGCTTCAAGGTCTTCAGGGCACAGATAGTAAAAACGGGCACCTAAGTTGCCCAGGTGGCCTGAGCAACCCTTCTGGGTCTGAGTCCTCCTCCTCCCCTCTCCTGAGGGAGCCACTGTAGTAAAGAGAAGACACAAAGAGAAGGGCAGCAGGACAGTTTGATATGCAGCTGTGTCACATCAGGACTATTTCTGACAGGCTTCCTGAGTGCACGCACCTCCCCTACAGGACTGGTCTGGGTCTACTGTCCTGGTTGGGCAGACCCCAGGACCTTATGCTCGCTTTACCCCCTGCTTGTGCTCACCCATTACAGGTCATCCACGCTGTCTCCCCTGCACTGGCACAGAGATGTGGACAAGGTTTGTGTGCAGATTGGTTCCAATGCTGGATGGGAAGTAGTGACATTTGCAGGGCCCCATGCATGGGCACAACCAGACTCACACTGAGCGGAAAGTCCAAGGACTGGGAACTTCAAGAGCTTGGAAGAGATGAGCCAAGACTTGGGGAACCAGTGTAAGGCCAGTCAAGTCCGAGATGCATTTTGAGCCCAGCAAGGGGAAGGCCCTACTGGGAAAGTTTTCACTGATGTCTATGTTGCTGTGGACTGGGGTAGTTGATCCCACTCTGATACCCAATCAGCCAGAAACGACCTCCCCCAGCCAGCCCCATAAAGAGTATAAATTGGAGTCTGAGCAAGCTCCTACCTCTCCAAGGAAGCCCTGGCACCAGCCCCACCTGCAGGAAGCCTCCACCTACCACACATGAAGAATGCTAGGGATCCTAGACAGATTCTGCTTAGCTGCAAATCACAGTGGGCATGGTCGTATGTACTACAGTGAGAATGGCCAAGTCCAAAACTGTTCCTGCAGTGTACCTGGAGGCCAAGCTCCAGCCCTACACACACTGGCTCCCTGTGTGCCTCAGCCCCTCAAGTGCACTTAGGCATTCCTATTCCTTGAGGGAGACAGCTGGCTGTCCTCATTTCCCTGTCAGTCTCTGGTGCCTCTGGCCAGAGCTGACACTTCAGAGGCCTGACCCTCAAGGCAATAGGAAAAGCTGGGTCCTGCCACTATTGTCTTGGCCAGATAAGGCAAGGCAGCAGTCCCTGCAACACAGAGCAGATTCCCACAATAGCAGTGGCACCAGGAATGAGGCATGCCCTGTGTGCACCAGGACAAAGGCCACTGGCCTCTGTGCTCTCTCAGGTGTGGTGAGGGAACACACATGGTGGAGACCAGAGCCCAACCAGGTTACAGGCTCTCTCTGCAGAGCAGTCCTGGCAGCTACATAGTTATCAGGTCCGTGGTTGTGGGCATAGAGCTCCTAGGCTGAGGCAGTGCCATACAGATTCTGCAGTGAAACCTTGAACTGCAACCTCTACAGGGGAAGAGGTTGAGGCACAGTGGCTCCCTGAGCCCCCACAATACATCCCAGTACAGCCCAACCCTTTTGGGCCTCAGTCCCAGCAGGTAGCCAGGGCCTGGCCTCACCAATTCTCCCACATCGGCATCTCCATACCACTCCCTGCCTGCTCACCAAGGAGGGTGGGATCAAACTGTCACTCATGGCTCCCTTCTTGGGAGAACTGGCTCACACCAATGCTGGTCACAGGTGGGGCAGTGGCCTACAGCAGCCCTGACCTCCACCCCACGGTCTCTCCTGGGGTCAGCCAGTCTAGGATCCAAGGTGTTGCTCCGGCAAGGCTCGCAGGAAGTAGGTAAGCTCCAGACCAGTTGCAGAGCCCAAACACCTTGCTGTGCCATTGTATAAAGCAAAAAAATCTTTTTCCATTCATCAGTTGATGGACATTTGTGCTGTTTCTAAGATTTAGCTGTTATATATGTTGCTGCTATAAACATGGGTGTGCACATGTCACTGAGATATGATGCTTTAAATTCTTTTGGGATGATACAAATAAAGAGAATACAGTAGCTGTGTCAAATGGAGCCTGTACTTTCAGTTTTTTGAGGAATCACCACACTGATTTTCACAGTGCTTGTACCAGGCTACACTCCCACCAACAATGAAGGATTCCTTTTTTCCATGTTCCTACCGGCACTTGTCATTGGTTGGTTTCTTGATAATAACAGAGTATGTGTAGCTGAAAATTTTCCATGATGAATGTGATCACCCTCTCTGTCTAAAATATACCAACACAATTAAGTTTTTAAAAGATAAAATGACCCAGAACAGTCAATAACAAATGTTTACAACAATTACTAAGTTTCAAAATTAAAAAAAAAATTCACATCTATGCTAAGGAGAAAAAGAACCTAGCCTCAAATTTCTCAAAAAAATTTGGTTCAATGTTCATAAAATTAATATGATCCCAGAATTTTATATCCAACAAAACTGGCATGATAATTCAGTTTCCAACTTTACAAACTTGGCGGTTTTCCATGGAGTCCTTCCTCACTAGACAGATTCAGCAGGTCTATGCAATTGTACTCACATATCTGTACATGTCTTTGTAAGATTTACATGCTTGCTCTTATTTATTCAATATAGTTAATATAAAATATGGACAGAGAACATTATTAATTTGTATAAAATACTTAGTACACTCAGGATAATACCACCCACCTCAGCAGGAATCAGGGACCTAAGCAAGGGTGTGGCCTGGTTTCCATCCATTGTGACACTGGGCTCTTAACACCCTGCACTCTGCATGGTGAGAACAGCTTCCTCAGGGTCCTGACAGGACTGTGTCCTCAGGGTGATGCTAGCACCAGAACAGCTGTCATTTTTGCAAGGAGACTGAGTTCCAGAGCCCACCCAGAAGTCCTGGACAAAGTCACAGGTTTCACAGACCCAGGGTGGGAGGTGGCCCATGAAAACATCCTCCAGTGTCTGAGCAGGCCAGAGAAGCTAAAGAGGGGTCCAGTCACAGGACACTTGATGCACAGCAATCACAGTGCTTGCTTGCATTTAACCCTTCCTATGCAGGCAAACCCCTCATTTGCCTACTGCCCACTGACCCCCAGAATGTGGGCAAGAGCAGATGACCCGAATGTAGAGCTTTATTTCTTAATTTATTTGTGTTTTAATTGTATATATTTATCATATATAACAGAATCTTTGGTCATATATGCATTGTGCAATGGCTAAGTTGATTTAATTCACATGCATTACTTTATATACTTTTCATTTTTGTGGAAAGAACACCTACATTGCACTTTAGTGGCCTTAAAGAATAGGACACACTATTATTTACTATAAACACTATTTCATAAGGAGACTTCATTTCTCCTATCTAAAATCCTGGGTCTTTGGATCAAGATTTCCCTAATTCCATGCCCCAGCCCCATTTCAGTTACTATCATTCTATCCTCTGCTTGTGTGAATTGTACTTTGTTAGATCTCACATATAAGTGATATCACCTGAGATTAGCCTTTCAACCCTCTGTCCAACACATGTGTGGCTGCTATAGGAACCAAAATGTTTCCTCCAAATACAGCCAAACCCTTTAGAGTGGTCCTGTAGGATTAGATTGTGTAGTGATGTCATGCCCCCTTAATATGCACAAGCACAATGATGCAATTGCCTAATGCTTAGTGAGTTCATTGAGTCATGTCCATGACCCATAGAGGTGGACTAAGAACATCCAGTGGCAATGGAAATAGAGAAAAATCTCAAGGCTGGCCTCCTTCCCAAGCTGAGGAGTGCCTATGAATTGCAAGTATAGAGAGCATACCTCTGACAGCAATGAGGAAGAGTCTGAATTGTAGCAGTGTGGATTTTTACAAATAGCACCAAAATGTACCAGTGAATGAAGGACACTTACCAGAAAAATATGACCAAAAGAAAGCCTGAAGATTTCAGCCAAATAACTGTCCATGAATAGAAAACAAATGGAGAAAGTTGATTTATGAAAGAAAGAAATGAAATGAAATACAAGTTCTTTGAGATGTGATGGAAATGAACAGGAGGAGATGAACTAGGGTCTGCTCAAAGTGACAAACTAGGTTTCAAAAACAAGTAGGAAGAGAATAAGAAAAATAGAAAATAAAGAACACAGATTAGATTACAGAGTAGAGAATAATGATGTTCTTACAGAACAGAAATAAATGCAAAATTAAATGGAAGTTTTGGGCATAGAAATCAAGGTGAGAAGAGGACTCAGAGAAGGACAGCCACACAGGCAGTAAGTCTGCACCATGGATTCCATGCCCAGAGAAGCTCATAGCAGTCCAGGTACACACATAAAAGAAAAACACAATGAGTCCAAATAAATAACCTAGGATTCATTTCAAAGTACTAGCAAAATAAGAACAATCCCATCCCAACGCAAGCACAAGTGAGGAAATTTTAAAATATCAGTACATGGTGTATTGAAAGGAACAGTTAATGCTTAAATTTTTTTATGTTCTGACCAATTTTGCATGCCTATATCTGGTAATCTGAGCAACTGATTTGAAGGTAACAGTATGCAATGGAACTTCCATGGTGAATTCCTCCCATCTTGTCAAGTGAAACTCTGTATTATCTCTAATGTTTTATCCCATAATTATTTTATTATTCTCTTTAATTGTTTGAAATATCCTCCATTCTTATATCTGGTAACCTGAGAAATGTAGCTGAAGATAACAATATGTAATATAACAACCAGTGTTAATTCATATTATTTTGTCTTGAAACCCTGTACCACTTTAAAAGTTCTTGCTTTCATTTATTTATGTTTGCAATGTAGGGATGCTGCTATTGTTCTTTTAAATTTTTTTTTCTCATTTACTGCTTTCTTTAAAATAAAATTTAAAAAAATAAATAAAAAATGAAAAGATTGGTACAGAAATAAAAGGGTTGAGACCTAAAATAATACAAAGAACTAATGAATCCAAGAGCTGTTCAATTGAAGGAATAAGTAAAACAGACAAACCTTTAGCCAATCATAGAAAAGAAGGCATGAAAAGATGTAAACCAATGCAATTAGAAATGAGGAGTGCCAGGAAGAAGGTAGAGTGCTAAGCAGCAACAAACCAACTTAAAAATAAAAACTTCTCCAAGATTTGGAATCATGGGGAGCCAAGCAGAGCCTCGGACAACTCAGCAGCCTCAGTGAACTGCACACTGGTGTGGGAACCATGCTTAGCCCTATATAGCTTCAGGAGCTTTGGTACCCACACCATGCCCACCCCTCCACACAAGCTCATGGGAGCCAAGCTGAACCCCAGACAGCTTTGGGAACCTTGGTGAGCTGCTCCCACACCTTTACCACCAGAGTGACATCCAAACTGAGCCCCAGACTCCTTGAGGAGCCAGGGTGAGTGCACCTCATCCCCCATACCATCATGGGGGTCGAATTGAGTGCTGGAGAGCTTTAGTAGCCTTACCCTGTCACATTCACAACATCACAGGAGTGAGGCTGAGGCTTGAGGAAACTGAGGATCTTCAAAAATGATGAAACAAAGTGGCAAAATGCAATTTCAGACCTCCACACTACCCAGGACAAGTCCAGGAGATATTGACATAGAGGACCTTTGAAGTCATCCGACATAGCAACTGAAAAAACAACTCCATCAGGCCACAGAAGATATCAGATCAGAAATAATCTCTTGGATAAAAAAAGAAATGACAACAATAATGAAAGAACTGCTCAGCACAACTGAAGAAGACATAGATTAAAAAATAGAGAAGCATAGAAAAATGAGGAAAACTTCGGAAGAACAATATAGGAAAGAATTAGAATGCCAGACATAGATTCAAACAGATATCCAGGAAATTAAAAATTCCATCAGAAGCTGGCATACTGCTTGACTGAAACTAAAGACTTCCAGACCTTGAAGACAACATTTCAGCTAAGGATCATGCAAGAAAGAATCTCTCAATAATAACAAGGAACCAGGAAATAACAATTCAACAGCTGCAATATGAGGCAAAGAAACAAAAGGTAAGATTCATAGGCGTCAATCAAAGAGCAGTAGTGAACACAAATAACATAAAAGACAATTTGCAGAAGGAATTGCAGAAAAGTTCCCAAGCATGGAAAAAGTCTCAGAAACACAGGGAAGTGAGGCATATAGAACTCCAATTAGCCACAACCAAAATAAATCTATACCCAGATATAATAAGATTTCTGAAATTCAGAAAAATAACAGACTATTAAAAGATATTAGAGAAAAGAATATGTCACCAATAAAGGAAAACACATCAGAATTACAGATTTCTCAACACAAACCATCAAGTGAAGAGCTTGGAGTGAAGTACTACAGGTCCTGAAAGAAACCAACTTTCGACACAAATTGTTGTACCCTGAAAACTGCCCTTTAAAATCAATGGAAAAATGAAATATTTCCATGACAAAGAATAACTGAAGAAATTCATGTGCACCAAACCCATCTCAAAAAGAGGACTAAAAGATACACTAGAAAGAGATAAAAATGACCACAATTTCAAGAACAACAATAGAAAGGAACCACCAAGCACAACAAGCAATTAAACAGAGGGAAAATGCAGGGAACTAACAGCAGGAAAATAACATGACAAACATAAGCCCATACATACCAATTATAACCATTAATGTAAACTGTCTCATTTCACTAAACAAAAGAAGTTGATTGACAGAGTGGGTCAAGAAACAAAATCCAACAATATGCTGTATACAAGAAACACATTTAACTCAATAGGAAATTCATAGATTCAAAATTAAAGGATGGAAAACAATACTTCATGAGACAAGAACCCAGAAAAAAGTAGAGGTAGATTTCTGTTTGCAGACAATGTGAACTTCAAAGCAAGCATGATCAAAAGAGATACAGAAGGTCACTACATACTTGTTAGGGGAAAACTGCAAGAGGAAGAGATAATGATCATAAATATCTATGCATCAAGCATAGAAGCACCCAACTATATGAGACAAATTTTAACAGACAGGAAAAATGAAAATAAAATAAGCAGTCACACGATCATAACCGGGGACTTTAACCCACCACTGTCTCAAACAGATCAACTGGACAAAAAATCAGCAAATAGATAACAGAACTAAACAAAACTTGCAAACAAATGGACTTAGTAGACACTTTCAGAGTGTGACGCCAAACAGCATCAGAATACACATTCTTCTCAGCTGCACATGGGATTTTCTCTAAAATAGACCAAATACTAGCACATAGAATATTGTCAAGTAAATGCAAAGAAACTGAAATTATCCCATGCATGCTATCAGACCATAGTGCAATGAAATTGGAAATTAATGACAAAAGCAATGTCAAAAACTCCATAAATGCATGGAAGTTACACAACAAATTCCTGAACAATCAATGGGTCACAGATGAAATTAAGAAGAAATCAAGCAATATTTATAATCAAAAGAAAATGCATATACAATTATAGGAACCGGTGGGATGCAGTGAAAGCAGTCCTCAGAGGGAAATTTACAGTAGTGAATTCTTACATCACGAAGACAGAAAAAACAAGCACCAATGAATAATCTTATGGTACATCTCAAGCTTCTGGAAAAACAAGAGCAAGTCAAGCTCAAAGCCCAAAAAAGGCAGCACATTAAAAAGATCAGTGCAGAAATTAATGCAATGGAGACTAAGAAAACAATACAAAGAAATCAGGGATCAAAGAGTTGGTTCTTTGAAAGAATAAATAAAACTGATAAGCCCCTAGCCAACTGTATCAAAAAAGGAAAGGTTCAAATTCATGGAAAATGGAATCAAAAGGAGGAAATCACTGCATATCCTGTAGAAATTCAGGATAGCTGGAATAGTTGTACAGCTGATGCCTATTGGTTTATTGAAATGAACAGTTAATACTTAAAGTTTTTCATCAGTTTTACATACTTATATCTGGTCATCTGAACAACTAATTTGAAGGCAACAATATGCAATATAACAACCACTGGTGAATTCCTATCATCTCGTTTAGTGATGTTTTCCATTATTTTTAGTTTTATTATTTTTTATTCTCTTAATAGTTTGATCAGTCTTGCATTCTTACATCTGGTAATCTGAGCAACTTCAACGAAGATGAAAATATGTAATATAATAACCACTGTTAATTCCTATCATTTTGTTTTGAAACCTGTATCTTTTTATTCTTTTTGTGTGGTTTTATTTTTGTATATGTTCTTGCTATTTTGTTTTTATTTATTCTTTTTCAAATGAAAAAGATTTAAAGGATTTGGAATGAAGACAGTGGAAAATAACAATCTGGGGGAGAAAAGAAGGAGAGAAGTGGATCCTCAGCACCCAGGAAGGATCTGATCTAAAAAACAGAGGCCACAGAGAAAGTGGAGAGACAGACCTCAATATAAAAGAAAGAGAGGGCAAACTGCACTATCACCACAGCTCTCAGCTCATGACATGAGGGCTAAAAATCAAATCTACAGGTAATCAAATCTACAGTGAGGGCAGGTAACACCAGAGGCCTCCAAGGAGAAACCAACCAGTGGAATGGAGCAGCGAGCAAACAGCTTGTGAGAGACTGCCATCCAAGAGACTGTTGTATCCTCTGGAAAGGGTGCTTAGCCAAATACCACTATAGGGAGGGGCCAAAGTGGAACATGGAGCAGCAGTGCCTTGTCTCCTTCTCATGGTTCCCAGTGTTAAAATCCCACAGTGACTGGGTGAAAGACAACTATGGGAGGCATGCATGATTATGGAGCCATGGTCAGGCCAGCAAGAGACGCTCAGAGTGTTGTAGGCTGAAAAATTCAGGCCCAAGACCCACAACCATAGGCCAGGATCAACCTGAACTTTCATGGATTTGAAAGTATTGTACCAGAGTTGACACTCCATCCTAATCCTACAGCAAGCTTACAGAGGTTATCCAGCAGGAATCTCAGTTCTGACTGCCTCCTTTGTCTGTGAGCAACAGCAGAGTCATGCCCTGAGTTGGGCACTGCAGTCTCCAGAAGATAATCATACACTTGGATTCACAGAGAAATTCCCATCTTTCCACCATGTTCATGGTATTTTTGTTTGCTTGGTTGGTTGGTTTCTTTTTTTGTTTTTGTTTTTGTTTATCATGAGTGTGAACATTGTTTACAGGTTTTTTGTTTTCTTCTTGTTTTTTATTTACTTCATTGTTTCCCTGCTGTATTCCTCAGTTTCCCAAGGCTTCGGTTATTGTCTTTTGTCCTGGTGACTTGCTTCTAATCTCTTTTTCTTCTTTTACTTATCTATTATTTTCCTTTTATTCTTTTTAGATATTCTTACCTTAGAATGAAATCACTCAATTGACTATATTCACAGTACAGAATTTTCTAACTTGTCTTAGATATTGTATAAACATTGTACCTGTAGTTAAGGTAGCAAAGTATTACTTATCAGTTTATCATATCCTAGTCTATGGTTAATGCTATTGTTACTACTGATTGTACTACTTTAGGCAAAGTGACATAGTTTTGATCAGTTCATCTTTCTTGTATGGCAACACCTACATTTGGGGTAATAAAAACTACCTTAGACCAGGACCAAAGAACTAGGTGCTAGGCCAAGTGGGCAGAAAATTTCCATCTCTAATAAATTGAAGAGGTAAGATCTTGAGAAAGACACAAAAGTCAGCTATACCTAGAAGACATCTCTGAAAAGAAGACCTTTCCTAAATGGGTCTCAGTACTAGTAGTAAAGCTATCTACCATAAGCAATTTACAAGCCTCAAGCAAAAGACAAATAAATAATAAAAAATAGAAAAGGAGAAAGCAATGGAAATAAGATGCAACCCATCATCCCCACTGCACCCAAGGCAAAACAAAGGGGCACTGATGTGGAAGAAATAAACATTCCAGCTGAATTTTATGAATTGATGGTAGGAGAAGTAATGAAACATATCAATGAGTCTCTTGACAAAAACAAAAGAGAAATAATTAAAGAGATATCACCATAATAAAAGAAATTATTAGTGAATCTAGACTACATACAAATAAAAAATAGAATAGAGTTGAAAACTATGGATGTCCAACATGGAAAATTCATAGAATTCTATAAAACAGATTCAGATAGAAATCCATGAGACTAAAAATTCCCCTGCAAGTATACACAACAGAGTCATCCAATCAGAGATAGAATATCAGATTTCAAAGACGGGTTCTGGTTGGTAATCATCAAATGAAACACTTCTTAAAAATAGCAAAGAACCACGAAAAACAGTCCAACAGCTGCTAAGTAATGCAAAAAGACTAATATAACATTAATTGGAATCAACAAAAAATCAGAAGATTGTACAAAGGGCATAAGAAACATGTTCATAGAAATAATAGCAGAAAACTTTCCAAGCACGGTGTCTTGGTTACTTTTTTCTCATTGCTGAGACAAAATACCCAACACTCCAAATGAAGGCAGGAAAGGTTTATTTAGCTTACAGCTCATGGAGGTCTCAGTCCATGCTTGGCTACTTCAGAGGCAGAGTGGCACATGGCAGAGGGCAAACTTCATGGCAGCAGAGCACAGCATAAACCACAAGAGCAAAAGGGAGGAATGCCAGGCAAGCAGCCTCTTTCCTTCCCTTACATTGTAAACAGGCTACCCCCACCCAGGGGGCCTGTAACTCTCACACAATCTCCATGCCTTCCTCTTCCACAGGCTCAGGATGCACACAAAGTAAGCACCCTGGCTTCCTGCTGAATCACTCAGCCAAACCTCTAGACTCCCCAAGTTGACAAAATGTATCAACCATAACACACGGCAAAAGAACTTAAGATACAGATGTGAGGCATATAGAACTCCAAATATTCATTATCAAGAGAAATACAGCAAGATATGTAATACCTCCTTAGTGTTTCATGATGGTACTACTCTTTCACAGAGGTGGAAATAAGGAATCCAGGCCACAACCACTGCCGAGCACCTCACACAAATGTATGTTAATGTTTATAAAGTGAACTCCACATGCATGCAGAGACAGAAAGAAAAGCTGTGAAGCACAGAACTCTCTGTTTTCCTCCATGGAACAGCTTTGAGTGTGAGGAACGCAACCCTTAAGCTAGCCCACAAAGTCAAGGTAAACCAAATCACTTTGTGTGTGTATGTGTGTGTGCGTGTGCGTGCGTGCGTGCGTGTGTGTGTGTGTGTGTGTGTGTGTGTACAGTCTTTGAATCAAGGGCCTTTGCATTGAGCTATATACACCACTCAATCCTTTTTCAATTTTTTTCAAGATAGTGTCTCATCAAGTTGCCCAGACTAGGCTCAAATTTGCAACACCCTGCCTGAGTTTCCTACAGTGCTGGGATTGCAGACATGCATCCCTGTGCCTGGCTCCAAGTGAATGTTTAACAGAACAAGTCTCACTGCCATATGCAAAGTACATAAACAAATCCAGGCTGAAAATAAACTAGGGATGTGGCCAAGCCCACTGTGAACTCATGTTCTTGAATGGTTCAGGAGGAATTGTTGAATTTTTGTGGCAGATGGGTGCTAAAGAAGCTTCCTGTCCTGCAAAAGCAGGTCATAGAAATTCAGGGGTGATGCAGTGTGACAGTGTGACTACAACTGCAAAGAGCATGAAGATTACTCGGATATGAGATTTAATTTAGTCATCTACAACTCTGAGCCCATACTTGTTGGGCATAAGTGAGCCTCAGGGAAACAACAACCAGCTGAGCCCTCTGCAGTTGTTTGTAACTCAAGTACATGACAACAAAAACATAGAAGAAAAGCATTCTGGAACATATTCTATAGGAGTTTGGGGGACAGGTCTGAAATAGGATGGGTTTTATACATGACACATGTTTAGGCAATCTTATCAAGGTTGAAGGGACACATTAGCCAAACAAACATCTCTGACAGTAACTTGCTGTTAATTATGCTGATTGTTATCCTGAAAATTCTTTTGTAAGGTCTAATCATGAATTCCAGGAGGATGGGAACCGTTGTTCCCCTAGTCCCTTCCTTAACTTGTTCAGGTTCATTCACTCCTTGGCCCAGTTATCTTTCCACAATGCAGATATAGATCTATGTGCATGTATCACAGACACACAAAAGCATCTAGTCTTGTATATAACTGCCCTGTGTGTGTGTGAGGGAGGGAGGGAGGGAGGGAGAGAGAGAGAGAGAGAGAGAGAGAGAGGGAGAGAACATAGAATACAACTTGATAGCACTATGTACCAGCCACTGCTGGCCTATGGCGCAAGAGTTAGCTGGGAGGGAGAAGAGAAAGGACAGCACTGCTTTGCCTCTTGTTCTGAGTTTTCTGCATTGTGACTGGTCTTCCACATGGTGGTAGCACTCAGCGTAGATCACAGAAGCAAGCATGCAGGGGATGAAGCTTTAAGTGGCATGTGCACTGCTGTTCTGCACTGCAAAAGCACAGCTTGTGACACATGCATGGTGGTGATTGAGAGCTGTGTTGTGTCTGAGGGAGGTCCAAAATACAATGATTTAAAGAGCAAAATGAAAGGAATACAGTGGAAATGGCAAGGTAGACTCCATGGGGATGGGAAGATCTGAAAAAAGATGAAGAAGGGAAAATGGGATAAAGGGGAAAAATAAACAAGATGTAATTTGTATGAATACTAATTTCCAAAGATGAATGTATGTATTATGGGTCACAAAAATATACTAACCCAAAGGGAGCTAATTGTTCAAAAACAGCAATCTGTGCTCTGCTTGGCATCTCCTAAGCAGATACAGACAGAGACTCAGAAATTTCCATACACCCAAGGACTGCAAAGTGCCTCTACCTTGCAAACCTGCCTGTGTCAGATAAATTTGGCAGGTATTAATACAATACTGATGACTACACAGGAGTGACATGAGGAGCCAAACCTTGCCCTTAAATAGAGCATATTTTCCTTCAACTCTCTGTATAAGTCTTTTAAAAACAGATCAGATTCTGTGCTCAAAATGCTTCTCTGTGCCATTGAACACATTCCTGTGAGTGCCTGGGGATGTGACCAAGCTCTCTCCTTGGTATGCCTTGGGTGTCCTGTTGTGGGGACAGCCTCCTGCAATGTGTGACAGGAATCCTGATCATCAACTTGATGAAGAGAACCCCGGAGAGGTGACTGGATGGGGAAGCGCTAACTTCACAATGGGTCACCTCCTGATGAGCTCACAGCTGAATGAGCTGTCTGGACAGGGCCTGGCTGCAGGCAGTGGGTCACTGAAGCTTCCCCTCCCTGCTCAAGATCATACACAAGCCCTCCACACCCAAGCCTGAAGTGATGGCCCCCTTTACTGGCATCTGAGAGGTGGTTCCACCTCAAGCCAATGCTCTGTGGAGCTCTGCCATCTCCATGTCTGTCCACCACATATTGCAGCATTCCAGCAGCAATGCCCTGTCGTCCTGTGGCACTGCTTCTGCCCAGATGTCTGCTCCCACAGGCCACCATCATGTCCCACTGGTCTCCTGCCACCGTGCAGCTCCTGTGTTGGGGAGGGCAGAGAAGAGATAGAAGGCAATTTTTAGGGACAAATTGTGACACAGATGGTGGCTAGCTGGGGTTTCCCCTTCTATCAGTAAAACTTAAAATAGCCTCAAGAAGAAAAAGGAACCATAACTGAGACAGTCTTCACCACAACATTCATTACCATCATCAGGTAATCAATCACCCTCACAGCAATGCAGATGAACTGGCCCACTGGGTGACCTTGTAGACCTCGTGTACCAGTATCATCAATGATGCTAGAAAACCAGCCCGTTCAGTGCAAGGGACACAGATGCACACAGAGAGCACTTTTGTAACCTGTAGCTATTCACAGCTCAGGGGGGTTGGGGAACATGGCTACCTCCATTGCAGGGACAGAAAGGAAGACACATTTGCTCAGGTCCAGTACACAGAATTCTGAGGGCCCTGGCTTGGGGAATTCACTTATGGGCAGATAGCATTGACACCAAGCCAGCTCCCATAGAAACTGAGGCTACATCTAGCTGGGATGGACCACAGAATGCCAGGCTTCTTGCCAAACTATAAACTGTACAACAGGATCACAATTTTAAAGATCATTTATATTTCACAGCCACCAATACTTGGAAACAAATAGTAAGTTCATAAAATTTTTGATGGACAATGTAAAAGATGCAAGGATGCTGTTAAGATCCAAGAGACTTACATAAGTTGATGAGGAAAAGGCAAACGTCCCCAGAATTGGCACAGCTCATAGCGACACAGCTCTACGCCTCAGAGGGACTCTGTCACTCTCTAGGCACTAGAAGCAAGCTCAGGCTAAGAGGATGGGGTGCACTGCTGTGAGGACTCCGAATCACTCAGAGGAGGTAAGGAGCAACTGGGAGGGTAGGCTGCATGGTGGGGACAGAGAACTGCCACGCAATGAGCCTGGGCAGACATAAAGAGGCAGCAGAAGGTTGCTGCCAATCTCCTGGGCCCTAAACACCTCTGGACTCAGAGACGGTGCTGCTGGCTCCAGCTAAGCCCCCACTCAGGCTCAGTCTGCATCTGTTCAAAAAGCCTCAGTTGAGACTTCATGTTCCACCCTTCCCAGATGTCCATGTCGGGGGCTGGGGATATAGCTCAGTGGAATAAGCGCCTGCCTAGCAAGCTCAGGGTCCTGAGTTCGATCCCCAGTACTGCCAAAAAAAAAAAGTGTTGTGCCAGATGTCCATGTCTCCTACATCCCAGGACCTCAGAGCTTCTTTTTGATGCATTGCAATGCATGGCCTGTGTCCCACAACCTGTTTCTTGAGTCTCCAGGGAGGACAGATGCCCAGTATCCACACCAACTACCCCAGACAAGGCCAACCCTGTCTACAGACAAGGAGCATCACTGGCATTTGTTCACCAGCCCCACTCTGTAGATTTAAATCTTCTCACTCCCTCAGTCTTGCCTGAACAGTTTAAAAAAAATATTTCCAACACCTAAAGTCAGCTATGTAGATCTTTGGCAACCCTCAACCCAGGCTGGGAATCAATAATTTTAAACATGTGCTCCTGTGGTGGTTGGTAGAACCAAGACCCCACATGGAACCAGATCACACCTTCTGATATGAGAGAAGTCTTTATTGGGGGGACCAAGAGGCCCCTGCAGGACCAAGGCAGCGGCAAGCTGAGCAAAGCATGGGCTTTTAAACTCTTTTTGGGGGTGCATGTTGGCAGACCAGAATAGCCCAAGTGGGAGTGGTGGTGGTGGTGGTGGTGTCTGTGGGTCAGAACAGTCTGAGCACAGTGGGTTGGACCAGAACACCCTGAGCGAGGCGAGCTGTTTGTCAGAGTTCTGCCAAAGTGGATGAGGGTGTGTTTGGCTTTTGTGGCCAAGGGGAACTGAAGTGGAACAGGTAAGGGAAGGAGAGAAATATTGAGAGTTAAAGTTTTCCCACGAGGGGGCTTGGTTACCTCTGACTTATCAGTGGACACCGTGGGAAACCAAACAAGAGGCTCATGCTCTGTTGTGCCTTGTGTCTAGGTATCTCCCCAAAGCCTCATGCAGTCCTAGGTGGGGTTTTATTCCACAGGTGGATGAATCTAGAGTCTATGATTTACTCATGGTGCATGCTAACGATTAAGGGTGCTCAGATTAAGGCTGGGTGATTACAAAGTCAGTCTGCTGACTGGTTTAGCACCTCCCTAATACTGGTATCCTGGGTACAATGTACGGGAGAGAAAGAGGCTTGTCTTTTCCCTGCTTTGCTACCTTCTGTCCACCATGTTCTTTCTCCCCTGGGATGCCTCTCTGCCATGCCGCCCTACCTTGGAACCAACTAATTATGGACTGAAACTTCTACAAACTGAGTTAAATAAACCTTTCCCCTTTTAAATTTGGGTGTCTGTTTTTTTTTTTTT
>PVLD010025002.1:0-24463 GCA_004027595.1 Dinomys branickii | reverse complement strand
TAAAGTCACCATACTGAGGGAATATTTACTACATACAATTTTCTGCCTTAGATTTTCTTATGTAACCACAAATCTTGATTACATGGGTAAAGATGGCAAATTAATAGTTACTTCAGCTTGTCATTTTCTATACTGTTTCTTGCTATTTATATTACTGATTTTACTACTTTAGCAAACATGACATAATTGCTCTAAATCAACTGTCCTTCCTGGTATGCCAAGACTGAGATGGCCTAAGTTTCATAAACAATACTATGGGCCAATACCAAAGAACTAGGGGCTAGATGAAATAGGCAGCAACTTCTTATCCCCAATAAATTGAAGGGGTAAAAACTTGCAATGAACTCAAAACCCAGCGGGGCAATGAGGTGCAACAATTTGAAAGCCATCTGCCTGGACTCTCTGAAGGGGTAACAGCACAAGTAACAAAGTAATTGAACAAGGCTTTAGAAAAAATCAAATCAGAAATAATTTCTCAGGTAACTACAGACATGATAACCACAATGAAAGACTTGGTTAGTGACTCTAGAGCAGATAGAGATAAAAATAGAGGACCTTAGTAAAAGGATACAAACCATGAATGCCCAACATAGGAAAGAAATAGAATCCAAGAAACACATTCAAACCAATATCCAGGAGATTACAAATTCCATACAAAGTATAGCCAGTAGAATAAATCAATGTGAGGATAGAATATCATATCTAGAAGACAGCACTGCAGTTACTGATTATGAAAAGCAGGACTTCTTAAGAATAGAATGGGACAATAAAAGTCAATCCAACAGCTGCTAAATGATACAAAGAATGACATAAGATTTATTGGAGTCAGTGGAAAAGCAGAAGATATCACAAATGACAAATAAAAAAACTGTACACAGAAGTAATGGCAGAAAATTTACCAAGCATGGAACAGAAATTTCACAAAGTGAGGCATATGGAACTCCAATTAGCCATGATAGAAAAAATCCTACCCCAAAACATTTAATAGTCAAATTTCCAAAAATTCGGTACAGGAACTGAATACTAAAAGCTGTCAGAGAAAAAAAATAAATCACTTATAAAAGAAAGCCAGTCAGAATCACAGCAGTCTCATCAACATTAACCCTCAAGTCAAGGAAAGTTTGCAGTAAAGTACTTCAAGCTGTAAAAGAAAATAACCTCCAATTCACGTTGATGTATCCCAAAGAACTGTCTTTCAAAACTGGTGGAGAAATAAGATACTTCCATGACAAGGAACATCTGAAGAAATTTACAACCAGCAAACCTGCACTCTAAAATGTTCAGAAGGACATTCTAGAAAGAAGTAAAGAAGAATACAGCTCCAAGAACCCCAACAGATTGAATCCACCAAGTAAGGCAAGTAAATAAAAAGAGGGAAAAAGGGGAACCAACAACACAAAAATAATAAGACAAGGATAACTCAATACATATTAGTAATAACCATCAATGCAAATGGTCTCAAACCATCAAAAGAAATAGACTGGCAAAATTGATCAAGAAACAACATCCAACAATATGTTGCATAAAAGAAACGTATATAACTCGGAAAGAAATTCACAGACTGAAAGTCAAAAACAGGAAAACAATACCCCATGCAACAGGAAACTGAAAAAAAGGAACAACTATTCTATTGGCAGACAAAGTGGGTTTCAAGCCAAGATTGGACAGGAGATATAAAGTCACTGTATCTCATCAAGGGAACAATCCATGAGGAAGAAATAATCAACATTAATATATATGCCTCAAATACCAGTGCACCTATCTAAACAAATATTAACAGATACGAAAAATCATATAAGTACTACTACAATTGTAATGGGGTGACTCAATACCTCACAGTAACAGAAAGACAGATCAACTAGACAAAAGAATCAAAAGAAAAATATCACAACTGAACCAAACTTTTGAATAAATGGACTTAGTAGATATCTACAGAGTGTTTCACCGACAACATCAAAATACACATTCTTCTCACCTGCACGTGAAACACTCTCCAAAACAGACCACATACTACCTCACAAAACATGGTAAAGTAAATGCAGAACTGAAATTATCCCATGCATATTACCAAATCACAGTGCAAAGAAATTGGAAATCTATGACAAAAGAACCACAAAAACTTCATAAACACATGGAAATTAGATAACACTCTCCTGAACAACCAGTAGCTGATAGATGAAATTAAAGAAGAAATTAGTCTCTGCAATTAAACTATGATGTCAATAGAACATAGTAGAACATATGGGATGCAAGGAAAGCACTCCTACAAGGAAAATATATAGCAGTGTATTCCCATATCAGAGAAGTAGAGCGAGCTCAAATAAACAAGCTAATGTTGAACCTAAAGCTTTTAGAAAAAGAAGAGCAAGTCAACCCCAAAGCTCATATGAGGAAAGAAATAATAAATATCAAAGCAGAAATTAGTGCAATTGAGACTAAGTAAACAATACAAAGAAGCAATATTTCAAAGAGTTGTTTCTTTCAAAGATTAAACAAAATTTACAACCTTAGCCAACCTTATAAAAAAAGAATGACTCAAATTCATGCAAATAGGAATGAAAAGGGTGAAATAACAACAAATCCTGCAAAAATCCAGGTCATCAATACTTACTTTGAGAACCTGTATTCTAATAAGATAGGAAAAATATAAAAGGACAGATTCCTAGATACACATGAATTACCAAAACTGTATCAAGAAAATATAGATATTATAAATAATCCAATATTTATCAATGAAAATGAAGATGCAATTAAAAACCTACCAACAAAGAAAAGCCTAGGCCCTGACAGATGCACTGCTAAATTCTACTAGAAATTCAGAGAATATATAATGCCACTACTCCTGAAACTCTTTAAGAAATTAAAAGGGAAGCAATACTCCCAAAGTCATTCCTGGAAGCAAGAATTACCCTGACATCAAAACAAGAGAAGGGTCCAACCAAAAAAGACAACTACAGGCCAATCTCCATAATAAACATAGATGAAGAAACCTTAGTAAGATACTGGAAAACAGAATGAAGGAAAATGTCAAGAAGATTATATACCAGAACCAAGTAGGATTCATCCCAGGGATGCAGAGATGGTTCAACATACACATATCAAAAATTGTAAAATATCATATTAACAGATCCAAGGACAAAAACCACATGATCATCTCCATGGATGCAGAAAAAGCATTTGACAAAGTCTAACACCCATTCATCATAAAAACCCTACAGAAAATAGGAATAGATGGTCTTTACCTCAATATGATAATAGTCACTTGGGACAAACCAATAGCCAATAGCATACTAAATACTCAAAATTGACAGATTTCATTCTAAAATCAGGAACAAGGCAAGGATTCTGCTATCACCACTCTTATTCAATATAGTTCTGGAAACATTAGCCAAAGCAAATAGACAAGAGAAATTAAAAAAGGAATAAGGATAGAAAATGGAGAAGTTAAATTATCATTATTTGTGGATCACATGATATTCTACATAGAAGACCTGCAAAACTCTACTGAAAGATTTATCAACTTAATAACCAAATTCAGTGGTGTAGCTAGACACAAAATCAACATTCAAAAATCAATAGCATTCCTGTACACAAATAACAAACTCACTGAGAGAGAAATTGGACATATAATACCTTTCACAGTAAATTTTTAAAAAATGAAATACCTAGCATCAATCTAACAAAGGATGTAAAAGATCTTTACATTGAAAACTATAGCACTCTAAAAAAGGAGATCAGAAAATGTAAAGATAACACTTGTCCTTGGGTACAAAGAACCAATATAGTGAAAAGTCATGCTTCCAAATTATTATGCAGATTTAATGGAATCCCAACCAAAATACCAATATCATGCCTCATAAAATTAGGGAAAACAATCCTAAAATGAATTTGGAAGCAGAAGAGACATAGAATAGAAAAAGCAATTCTGGACAACAAAGAGAAGGCAGAGAGCATCACAATCCCGGAATTAAAATTGTACTACAGAGCTACAGTGATAAAAACACTATGGTACTGGCAAAATAACAGACCCAAGGATCACTGGTACTGGTTAGAAGATGCAGAAACAACTCCAAACACACTCAGCCACCTTATCTTTGATGATGGGGTCAAGTACCTTTAATGAAAGAAAGATAGCCTCTTTAATAAATGATGCTGTGATAACTGGCTCCTCAAATGCTAAAGATTAAAACTGGACCCATATTTCTCACTATGTGCCAAACTAAAATCAAAATGGATCAAAGATCCAAGTAGTAAAACAGAAACAATAAATGTGTTAGAAGAGAGAATGGTTGAAACTCTTGAAGACGTTTGTGTAGGCAAAGACTATGAAAAAACTCCGAATACACAGGAAATAGTAAAAATATATCAACAACTGGTGTTTCATTAAAAAGCTTTTTCACAGCAAGAGAAACCACCAATAGAATGAAGAGAAAAACCCATAAAGTGAGAAAAAATAATTTCCAACTGTTCCTCAAAGGACTAGACTATATAAAAAACTCAAAAAGACAGGACCCCCCAAATTTAAAAACCCAATTCCAAAATATACATCTGAAATGAATAGATGCTTCTCAGCTGAAGAAGTTGGAACAGCAAATAAATCATTGAAAACATGTTCAACATCACGGGTCTTTTGATAGACGCAAGTTAAAACAACACTGACTTTCCATCTCACCTCAGAAAGAATGGCTATCAGCAAGAAATTGACCAATAACAAATGCTGGTGGGGTTGTGGGAGAAAAGCAGCTTTTCTCCACTATTGGTAGGAGTGTAGATTAGTGCAGCAACTGCAGAAATTAGTGTGGAGATTCCTGAATAAAGTAAAACTGGAGGTTCCATTTGCCCCAGCTATTTCTCTTCTGATCTTCCCAAAAGAATTAAAAGCATCATACCACAGCAATATATCTGCACCCATATTTATAGTGACACAGTTGGTAATACCAAAATCTTTGAAACAGCCCAGATGCCCACCAGCAAATGACTACATAAAGGTTTTTATACAATGCAGTAATACTCTGCCATAAAGAAGCATAAACTTGAGATGATTCTTGGTAAGTGGATGCACCTTGAAACTATACTCCTACGTGAAATAAATCAGACACAAATGTTTAAATATCACATTGTTTCTCTGGTGGGCAAAGCCTAAAGGGTACATAAGGACCTAAAGGTATAATATATATTGTGAAACGGGAAGAAAATGTTCAAATGGGAAGGGGGATCAAACAGAAAAAGGAGAATAGAAGGAAAAAATGGAAACAAAGCTTTTGTAAATACAGTTCTTGAAGGGAGGGAGTGGAATGAGAAAAGAGAAGACTCAAGAACTATCATGTAAAAGTACCAACTCCCTCTGGTGATTGTTATCATTATGTATCTAAAATGTACCAGTAAAATTATTTTTTTTAAAAAAAAGACACAATGTCCCTAGTCCAGCTTGAAAGACTTCCCTTTATTTCAAGGTGTGACCAAATGTGCAGTGAATGCCTTTGCAGAGGGCCCTCCAAAGGAAGGGCAGGCTCTTCACAGCACTATGATATGTCCCTCTCCACAGTATTCATTGGATCTGGAGGTTGTCACTTCTGGATCTTCCTCAACATAAACAGGGCCATGAAAGAAACGTTTTGAATCTATTATAGAAGCACCATTCACAAATAGGACTTCCAGAACTTCCTCACAAAGTGTGGGGCATGATGGGATAACTGCTTTCAAGGTGATGGGGAATATTCTGGGGGGGTTAAATAACAATGTGTCTTTTACTTTAACAAATTTTATTTCAATAATCACCATATTTTTCATAAAAACTCATAATTACACATATCTAGAGGATGTTGATAATTCAGTACATGTATATATAATGTATAATGATCACATCAAGGTAATTACCATTTCTTCACCTTAAACATTTATATTTCTTCATATT
Source organism: Dinomys branickii (assembly GCA_004027595.1). Classification (NCBI taxonomy): domain Eukaryota; kingdom Metazoa; phylum Chordata; class Mammalia; order Rodentia; family Dinomyidae; genus Dinomys; species Dinomys branickii. Next base: position 18,549 of record PVLD010025002.1, on the reverse strand, counting down.
GGGGTCTTCAAACTCCTCTCTTCTAGTTTTTTATAATATATGTGATGTACTGTTGTTGACCACAGTCACCTATTCTGCTGTAGAATACTGGAACGTATTCCTCCAACTTAACTGCATTTTGTTACCTATTCTCCAACCTCCCTTTATCCCAATAGCCTCTAGTGACCACTATTCTATTCTTTTCTGCTTTGAGACCAATTTCTGCCTTATATGCTTAAATGGGTACCCTGTAGGCAATAAAAATAGAGGCCAAGCAATAGATATCAACTCTAGCTGCTAGTCAATTTTTCAATGAATAAACCCTGATGTAGGTCGCCCTTTGGAAAGTGCTAGACTAGGCAAAGGCAAAAGGCCCTCATTCATAGCCTTAGAATTGGGCAAAATAGAGGAGAGTGAGAGAGTAGATCTCTGCCCAAGGCGGCACTTGCCACCTTCCCTGCCCCAAACTCCCCAGCCTACTCAATTCCAGGGACACAGTCTTACCTCCCACAAACTGTGCTGCTCCCATGCAACGTCCCATCATTCTGGAGATGAGTTCCTCCATGCAGCAGCCTAGGACAGCAGCCAGTGCTACCAGAAGCAGTAGTGCACAGCCAGCACCTGTCACCACTGTGCACATCTGCCAGGCCAGGCTTGGGATGGCACTGAAGCTGGAATAGCGCCCACATTCTTCCACCATGATCAGAGTGTTCCCTTTTCCTCGCACTGGGTAGTTGCACCTCCGGAATGTGCTGAATGAAACTGGTTTCCCCAGCTGGGATCCAAAGAGCCAATAAGGCAGGAAGTAACTGGTAGAACTGGCCACAGCAGTAACAAGGGACAGGAAGGCCCAGAGGGTCCCCATCAAGGTCAGGCTGCTCCTCATGGTCTCTAGTTTCTCTGCAAGGATGGGGAGATGGGTCAGAGCACCAAATCAAAAAGTTACAGTGTAGGCTCCACGGGCCTATTTTTCATCTAGTTGGCCAGTTCTGGGGCTCATTTTTACACCACTTGGCCCTTGCTCTGGATAAAATTATTGCCTTGAAGACCACTGGTGTCCTATAGGGTTCTGCTTCTCAGCTTCCTTTCCTTCTGCCTGGATCAAAGTTCCATAGTCATTAGGCTGCAGTGGGAAAACCACAGAGCTGAATTAGGAACTGATCTGCCAAAACACAAGCAGTCTGATAGACCAGATTATAACTCTTACCATACAGTATGGAACTATGGGAAGAGAAAATAAGGCTGTGGCAAGAGTCCCTTGGGATTCCAGCTGAATGGCCTTGCAGGTTCAGGGGACTGGAAGGAGGCGGTATATCCAGAGTGTCAGGAAGAAAGTTGTTTTCAGAGTGAAGGAGGAAGTAAAAGTCATAGGCCTGCCCCTAAAAAAGAGATAACAGGGCAGGCAAGATCGCCATGGAGTTACAGGACATTCCCCTTTGCACTTAGGATGTCCAGCCTGGGCAACTTAGTGAATTAGTGAGATCCTGTTGCAACATAAAAAAACAAAAAACAAAAAACTTTAAAAGGGTTCAGTGTGAAGGGCCTGGGTTCAATCTCTAGTTACAAGCAAAAGGGAGGGGCAAAAAGGCAACAAAGGGTTCCTAATTTGTATCATGTACTTATCCCCACCAGAGCACGATTTAGTCACGCATAATTGGAATGGGAGACAAATATCCAATCATGGTAGTTAAGTCTAGAATGACTCATAAGAAAAGCTTCCTTGTCCTTTGGTGACTATCATTAAAAAACCTTCTCCTCTCCATGAAATAAATCAGGATCAGGCACTCCCTGCCTTGCTGCAAGAACATATAGCTATTAAGACTCTTTAGGGTCACTTTTGGAATAAGTAATATCAGATTCAACATCCTGAGAAGCTTTCTAGATTTCATCTCCTTGGCCGAGCTCACAAATGGTTTTCACAGAGTCCTCTGCCCAAAACTGACCACCCTCCAGCCCAGTCCACTAATCTGACACTGCCTTCTGGCCAGTGTCTCTATTAGGGTGGTTAAAAACCCACTGTAGCCTGATGTCAGCACCATGAATGTCTCCAGCCAACAGATGGTGGAGTATGTTTGAGAAACCTCTCTATGACTCATCACCGCTGTTTAATGTTTTTTTTAATAAAGTACAAAAACATATTAACAAACAGACACCAATTAGCATAAAAAAATAGTACAATCACAACTAATCTATAGACAAGGTGACATGGTCTCAACAGTGGTTATTTGCTTTATCCATTGATATCTTCGAAGTGTAAATGTATGAACCCATATACAGACATGCAAAATTAGTCAGGCAATTAATCCTCTCAACAACAGAAAAAACACAAAAACCAAAAATCCAAAGACAAAAAACAAAACAGGCAAACAACAACAATAACAGCAACAACAAAAAAACCACCAATAGTTGCTGCTTTGCATATTGATATCTTCGAAGTGTGTGTTCAGGATAACACATACAGACATACAAGATTGATCAAATAACCCGTCATCGATTATTCCTTAGCATTAAGTGATATAATACAATAGTAGAACCATGTTAGCCCTCCTGCATATATGTGTATTCATATATACATACATATGTTTTTGTCTCTTCCTTTTCTCCTTTCGCTCGTCCCATCTGTTCTTTGTTTTAGAACAGATTTCCTTCATGTGTCTTAGATAATAAGGTTGTGGAAGGGAGGTGGAGAGGGGAAGGCTTAAAGTTAGGGAAGTTCAAGAACTAGCTAGACGGACTAAAAAAAAAACAAAAAGAAGAAAGAAAGAAAGAAAAAAGGGCGGGGATGTAGCTCAGTGGCACATGTGCCTGCCTGGCAAGCGCAAGGCCCTGAGTTTGATTCCCAGTACTAAAAACAAAAAAAAAAGAAAGAAAGAAAAAGAGAAAAAATAGATGGGGTCAGCACATTGGCTATTTGGGACACTATCAGACGTGAGGAACAGTTGTATTTAGGGTTTGAGCCATAAGTCGTTTCTCAAGTACCATCAAATAGTGCCTGGCATAGAGCAGTTATTACAATTCATGTTTGCTCAGTCAAACCTCTTCCATAGAATCATTCCATTTTCAGACTGGCTGGAACCTTCATGAACCACCCAATCCAATCTTCTTATTTTACATATGGGGGAGTTTGGCCCAATAAAGGAGGAAGAGATTTTCCTCAGTCACAGAAAGCAGCAACATCTGAACAAAAAACCAAATCTGCAGATTCCTAGGCCAACTCTCTGCTACCACACAATCCTAACCCCACCCCTCCATCACTTTACAATGGGAACATGGAGAGGAAGTGCTTTACCCAAGGGAAAATGGATAGTGAGGTACACTGGCCAAACTAAAGGCGCCTTATTTAATTCTTAGTATAATGCTTTTTTTTTCACTCTACCACAATTCCTCTCTTGATACATACGTTTTGTGCTCTTTTGTGTAAGAAGGCAGCAGAAATCATAAATTGCAGGTGCTCACTCTGCAATGTTGCAGTGTTAGGGTTTGAGAAGAAAATGCCCTTAGCTGGTTCCCTGGAAATGAGGTTTTGTGTCTGTGGGGGGAGGGCAATAAGAGGGAGAGAGAGAGAGAGAGAGAGAGAGAGAGAGAGAGGGAGAGAGAGAGAGAGAGAGGGAGATGTGATGAGGGATTAAAGGCCAACAGGGGCAGAAGTGGAACTAGTTTTGAGTAATTGTTGTTAGAAAGCAGGTATGCTTGGCCACAATGAGGTAATGCTTCTGCTTGTCAGACTGCAGTTCATAAGATTATGAAAGCACATGCAGCCCCCTATTATGGACTCATTTCCTGATGAAGAAGCCCAGGCTAGAGGACAAGAGGAAGAAAAAGCTGATAAACAGCTATTGACTACATCATCACATTCCTTCTGAACCCATTTTTTCACGTTCTGCCCAAGGGTCTTCTTAGGTTGTTAAGAAATATTACTCTTCAACGTACAAGTGAGCACACTGAGAACCAGTAAGCCAAGTGACTTGCCCAAACGCAAAGAGTGATTCACTGACAGAGCCATCCATTCCTACTTCTCCTTGGCCTGCAGGCTTCTCCCATAGAATTGCCCCGGTAAAATTACATCACCGCCTTCACAGTATTAGAATTAAATTCTCCATTGCTTCCCATGCAGAATTTTTAAAAATGTTGAAGGATGGGAAAAGAATTAGAGAAAGAAACGGGCTTGGTGGGACAAAGGCCAATTTCTCCAGACATACTGTGTAAACTAGCAGAACAAGAATATTAACTACCTCAAGTACAACACTTTGTAGTCTGAAATAACTCCATATGTCTCACATGGTTGTCATCACCCTGAGATCAAAACTTCCCATATGACAACTAGCTGATGGGCACAGCATATAAAAAAGAGGAAGGGATTATATTTATGAGTGGTGCCTAGAAGATGATAGGAAGGAGGATTTAGACATGAAGTTGACTTCATTTGTGACAAATAAATCTATTAAACTATAATACTGCCACTCACTCTCACCATAATTTCATTGTAAAAGCAACATTTAAAGCTGGGAAGTAGGAAGGCCGAATCACAAAATTTAGTTTAACTGTATTTAGCTCTCGAATAACTCATTGTTTTCCAAATGTAAACTATTTTCAACTTTAGAAAAAACTCATTATCCATTTTTAATTTAGGTCTAGGGTGAACAAACATACCAGTTTGCCTGGAAGTAAAAGTTTTCTGGGATATAAGACATTCAGTGATAAAACCAGAAAGGTTCTGAATATCCTGGGAAGGAAGGATCATCTTACATAGAACTAGATGTTTTGTACCAGCACTATCCATTAATAGGAGTGTGAGGATCACTGCTGTAAAAGATTTCTCTAATGTTTTCTCTCTAGAACTCAGCTAATATAAAGTTGAAAGTGGTCATGCAATTCAACATTGGAGACATGCAGCCTATACACAGTGAATGTAAACCATTGTGTATCACAGACTTAATCTTATGAGATTAAGGAATAGGTTTCAGAGATTCAACACTACATTCTTTTTCAAACACACAACATGTTCCATACTAGCTTCTTTAGTGGAACTAAGGCAGGAGGTTAGGGAGTGGCCATCAGGCTGGACACATGGGTGTGACCTGGCAATCACAGAGATCCAAGAGACATGCCCCCAAGCCCTACATCTGGAATCAATCAGAAAGTGCTACCTTCAGTTCTTCTAGTGAGAACTGAAGCAGGTTTTTGATAAGATAGCCTAGATTTGATGGAGTCAGCCTGAGTAGTGAGAGGTACAAAAGATGGCTGCCACTGAGCTCTTGGCCCCTGAGCCCGTGGTCCATTCTCGCCTTGCAGAATATTCTTTTTTCCATAATTAGCTGGCCTGCGCACACTCTGCAGAGCATGTTTATTTTCCTATCTTTAATAAATATAAAACTTCACTACCTTTTGCACTTTTTCATGCAATTATTTGTTTAGTATAAGAACAACCTAAAAGAACTCTCTAGAGGGAGATCTAAGAACTCCAGAACCTGCTAACTGGTAAATATGGAGGCAGCAGGACATGTAGAGTCTGTGCATGCACACTGGTACATGTTCATGTGTGGTGGACAAGGGACAGCATTCTAGAACATGCTCTTAGTTCCATCACTTGTAATGGAGAAATTCCCCTGTGACAGCCTTCCAAGCAGTCCAAGCTCAGTCCCGGAAAATGGCTAAGTCCCTTTGTATTCACACCAATAAAGACTGCAAACAATGCTGTAGTTTATTTATTCTGATCCCTTCTTGTATGTAATAGCATTGTTTCTCTACCTGGAATATCTAACCTTATAGTCACGCTAGACTTCAGGACAGCAGAAAGGACCGTAGTACTCCTGCAGAGTAGTCCAGTAACCAGGTATTGATAGAGAGGTAGGATAAAAAAAGTAACAACAAGATAAAAAAGAGACAAGGAAAATTATAATTTTAAAAATGAAAACTACAGCTTCAGAAAACAAGCCTAATTGTATTTTATTTATCTCTTCTGCCAAAACACAGTAAGTCTGGACAATTCTTTTTCACCTACAAATGGGTTAGGCTGTTCACTTTTTACTTGCAAGGGGTCTTCTTTCACCTGTGAATAAGCCATCTTTTTCACCTACAAATTAGGATTTCACCTATAAATGGATCACTGTCTTACTTTGGGTAAGCCACCCTCTCCCAACCACTAGACAAGAGTAAGACTACAGATTAGCATATTCTACATATTTCCACCACATAAAATTTCCCAGTTACATACTGCAATGTGTCTCACTTCTCAGGGGACCTGCACTCCACTCTTAAGTGTGTCCTAAAATCTCTGCCTAATAAACCCTCCTGTGCCTCTTACTGATATAGTCTGAAGATTTTTTTCTGCAGTGGAATTCAGCAAACCTGAAAACGTACTCTAAAACAGAGTGGTTTAAGTTCCTTATTTCAGCCTCAGGGATATTCTCAAACCAAGTCAGATGACAATAGGGTTGTACTTTAGTCACCCTTTTGTGGTTTTATGATTTCATTTATCCCTTAGTTTCCCTATTAAATAAGTTACATGCCTGTTTGTGAGAGAAGTTGTATGAGATGCACTAAGTGTGGCCAGAAAATTATACTAACTAGAGTGGAAGCGTGAAGTCTGATCTGCATTTATGATCCTCAGCACAGCTTAATGAGTGCTAATCTTTGTGGATATTCTGTACATTCTAGCACAGCCTCATGAGTAGAAGTTAACTTGATGTGCAGAAAAGCAATTTAAGCCACAAATGTCAAACAGTTCTCTCTACTGCATTTTTAAAAATATGGACTAGAAAAAAAAGAGCAAAAGAAAAGATAGATAATAAGAAATAGAGTGATGGATTGTTTTTGCAAGAGGGAAGGAGAGATGGAGGGAAGGAGTAGGGAGAAGAAGGGAAGACAATAAAAAATAACTAAGATGTGTTATGTACATAACACAAGGAATGTAATCATTATGTACTGCAAGCTCACTAATAAAAATAAAAATAAGTGAATCTAGGGAAAGGGAGTCTACTATTTTTTCAGAGTAAATTAACCACTCTCACTGTCAATCAATCATGAACCACATTCCTTCATAAACTTTTTCAGTTGAAACTTAAGGCCAGTTCCTTTTGTTGAGTCCTCAAGGGGATGGAGAACATCTGGCCACCGTACCCTAAACGAGAGCTTTTTTGCAACTCAGACTGCTAGTAAGTTATTTTTAACCTGTTCCTCTACAAAATAACCTGTCTCTCCCTGTGAGTCCCCATTACCAAGCTTGTAATCATTTTTTCTTTTTTTTTTTTTTGGCTCTCATACATACCTACTCATATATGGGTACCTAGCATCAATATAACTGGAAGCATTGTCCTTACATTTTTCTTAGGAAAGGATAAAACACCTCCTTCCCTTACCTCATCTCTCCTACAATTCTCATCAAAAAAACCACAAATCCTTTTGTTCCCACTGGAGCTTGTTGTACACTTTCTAAGTTTCTGAGAAAAGCATTCACTCAGTAAGAGTACCAGCTGCAGGTAAAAGAAAGAGTAAGTTAAATGTCAGAACAAAAAGTGGTCATAAAATGAATGGCTGAATTACAGCTGTTGAGAAAAAATGTGGCTGCAGAAAGTGTTTGGTTAGGACTGGTCTGTGAAGAGAAGCTTTATTGGCACTGGTGTTAGGAAAGGAATGTGAACAGGCCTTTCTCCTCATGCCCCAACTGGGCATTTCCTCCCCCCTCAATCGTATTACAGATTCATCTCACTCACTGTTCAGACTTCTCTAGAAAATGAGCAAGATATGTAGGGATACAAGGCTGGCCCAAAAAATACAGTGTGTTTAAATTTTAAGAATTGATTACAGTAAAAGATACTTTGCCTTTAATACTCCCAATATATTCTCTCTTATTTTGAACACATTTATCTCATTATCTTACCACTTTCTGAAGCATTTCTGGGTGTCCTCTTTTGTGAGACTCTTTAAAGGTGTCATAAAAAATATGGGGAGAGCTGCTTTGAGTGCCCCAACAGAAAGACAGAGTTGTAAACATGCTATAGTGTGTTCCCATCCATCTTATTCAATGAATCTAGTGCCGTGTAATTTCTGCCTCTTTTAAAATTCAAAAAGACCCTAAAAGGTGCATGTTTTGAATCTATACTGGGCAGCAAGGCAGCCACAACAGTGCAAGTAAAGATACTGATGAAAGAGGACTCCCAGAGCGCCTTCGGAGAGCAGCAAGAAGGACTGGGGAAATGAGTGGGGGGAGCATTTTGAGGAGACAACGGCAGTGTGTCTTTCACTATAATAAATACTTTAATAAACATTCACTGTGCTTTTTCTTAAGTCATTTTTTTTTGGTCTGTTTGAGACAGGGTCTCGCTATGCAGTTCAGGCTGGCCTTGAGTTCACTTTGTAGCCCAGAATGGTCTCAAATTCTCAATGATCCTCCTGCCTCAGCCTCCCCACTTCTGGGATTACAAGCATGTGCCACCATGTCTGGCCTCACTGTGTTTTTTCAATCACACCTCTTATGTTTTCCATAGGCAAACCGACTCCTGCTCCAGGCAAATGCATGTGATCAATATCTCCTCTTCTATCAAGCTAGTTATATGACAAACCTAGCTATTGTAGATCTTTCAGTTTCAGGCATAGCCTCACCAAAATCTTCCATCATGTCCCAAATATTTCTCTCCACATTTTGGGCCACTGGGGTCTATTAGAAGTTTCTCCTTCTCTGTATATCTCCACATGGAAGTCACTAAAGTCCCCCATGCCTGAAATCACTTTATGATGTAGTCGCTGAAAAGGTTTTATTTTCATTTGTATCTTGGTGATTCTAAGAAGACCTCACTTTTGACCTCAGCTTTTAAGCCTGCTATAATTTCCTCTCAGCTGTTTCCCTTCTTCCTTCTTCTGTGTGTCTGTGTTAGAAAGACGGAAAACTAGTTGGCTGGGTTAGTTAGCTTATTTATTTATTTATTCATTTACTTGCATCTGATCTTGAGCTAGAGACACTCACAAGAAAATAAGGTACAAAAGGCAGGAAGCCAAACAGTATCCACTAGTAATCAAAAATCTAGATGCTAAACCCTAAATAATAGATCTGGGCACGCAGAGACAGAGGGCTTATATAAAGAAATTCCACATCAGGTCTGATGCTACTCCTTTCCTCCCAAGGTGAGAAAGATGGAAAGTGAGCGATTTCCTCAAAATCCAAATGAGCTTCTCTCTTTACCACAAATGCTGCTTACTGAGTTGCCATGTGTCTTATGCTTTGTCAGCTAGAAATCTTCAGCTCAGCTTTTACTCTGGCTTGACAGGGAAAGTTGCCCATCACCTTCAGTGATCAGGTGGTTGCCTAGGAGTCTCACCTTATACCATTAGTTGGTTAGATACTACTTCTTCAGGCCATTCTGGCAAAACATGATTAAGTTATCAATGATGGACTGAGCAGTAGAGTGCTCTCGCATCCATGTAGGACATAGTTCCAACCCTGCATGGACTCGGCAGGAGAGAAGTCCCACTATAGCTATTCGCTGAGTGGACCTGGCCAGTGTGGGAAGTGGGGAGGGAAGTGGCACAGGTGAACTCGAAGCAGCCCCCACAGTATATACACAGAGGAGGAGAATGTCCAAGGAGAATTTCACAGAAGTTAGGAGGTACCTTGGCTTCGTAAAAGTGTTTCTCAAAGTGAGGTTGCAAAGCCTGCATTAGAATCACCCTAGATGCCTTTTCAAACTAGAACATAGTCTCTGACCTCACCCTGTCAGATTCATTGAATTTGAATACATGAGAATTTGCACTTCATAATTACCTTTGATTGGCTTTGAAGGGAATTTAAGATTTAGGGTATTGTTTCAATGGAAAAAAGAGTCCAGATTTTAGAATCAGATCTGAGACAGCATTGAGAGCTCTTATAGGTGACATGAAGCAGAAGAAAATTGTTTACACCTCTGCATTTCAGTTTTATTTATAAAATGGAGATGATGGCGCATAATGCTCAAGTGACATTTCCTGTGGCCTACCTAATACCAGGGGAGGTATCAATTCTTCCCCTTTCCTCTGACCCCTCCTAAATGAGAGACAAGACTTGAAGCCATCCAAGAAGTGGATCATTGCCCCTCTCCACTTGCACCCCCACAACCACTTTATGGGTGATTTCTCTTCACTCAGTGGCTTCTTTATGCTTTTAGTTTTGGGCCACAAAATGAAACCACTTGACAGCGTTCTTCGCAAGAATAGATTTATAGTTAAACTATTTCAGGTTCTTCTGGGAATCGTCTTGCTTGGCACATAGTAGAAACTCACAAATATTTACTGAATGAATACTGTCTTTTATTTCCAGCCCTACTTTCCTCAACCCCTTATCCCACTTTTTATTGCCATAACCCCAGTTTAGGCAAGTCTAACAGATCACCCACCACATCAAGAAACAGATCCACTTCTACTTGTATAGAAAAGTCAGAGCAGAATCCCTCCCTTCACTCCCAGAGACTCCTGCTTCCTCTCTTCAAGTTACCATTTCCCCTGGGGAAACCAGCTAGCACTTAACCCTTAGGTCCTTAAGCCTTGTCAATATGAAATAGAATTCCAACCCTGATTCCTCTCAGCTTCTTTGCAAACAGCAGACTATTAAATAAAAATATACAAGCTGCCCTTGGGAAGAAAACAGCTTCTCTGAGCTTTGAGAGAAAAGGACAGGAAGCCTGAGAAAGGAAGCAGGAAGGAGGGCTGAACACGAGGAGAGCACAGCAGTTTCTTACTCAGCTGTTTCAATTACCTTTGGCCCAAGTTGCATATTTACCTTCTGAATATAAAGGCTGAGTGACTTGTACCCTCTCCAGGCAAGATCGGAGAAATAACTTCTCCTCCCAGCTTGTCAGACAGCGATGGGAATCCCAACTGCTCTTCTCGGTGGTGCCTGGAAACGTTACTTTACCTTCAGAAGACAGGGGCGGAGTCCAGCCTAATGGGAATTAACTCCAACCATGCTGGAGGCTTCAAAGTCAGCTTCAGACATGCAGGCACTTGAAATAGAAACTAGATTAGCAGGTAATCAGTTCCCACCTCCAACCTCACAGTTGCTAAATCAAATGTGAGGGGGGAGCACACCCACACTTGGCTTGAATTGCGTATCTATCTCACTTCCTTACTGCTGCCCAAATCCCTGCTGAGGAACACCTTCTGCCTCTTTCCTCCCAAACCCTAAATAGTCTCCACCAGAGATTAGGTAGCAGACAGACATGGCTGGAAACAACTGACAGGACACACACCTGAGGAGAGTAAGGCACTGTTCATATATAGCATACAGGTAAATGAAGGACCAGGGATATGGCTCAGTGGCACAAGTGCCTGCCTGGCAAGTATAAGGTTCTGAGTTCGATTCTTGGTACCAAAAAAAATAATCATAGCTAAATGAAGAGAAATGTTAGGCCATTCTTCATGAAAATAAATCAATATTACCAGATGCACAGTAGCTGTGTGTGAGATATAGCTGAAAATTTTGACATAGTAAATTGGAAAAAGAAAATGGTGATTTTTCTTTATTGCCAATTAAAAATAGTCTCCTTTAAAAAATTATTTTAGAACGGAAACTGGAATAAGAAACTAATTTCGACTGTCTGATGGGAAGATTGCTGTAACAGAGGAATCTTTGGCTCCAAGATATAACATTGCTTACATTTAAGAAACTATTGAAGCCAGATGTGGTGGAACACTGCTATAATCCCAATATTAGGAGGCTGAGACAGGAAGATTGCAATGAGTTGGAGATCACTCTAGGCTGCATAGTGAGCCAAGCCTGCACTAAAAGGTGGACTCTGTCTCACAAAAGAGGAGGAGGAAGAGGAGGAGGAAGAAAGAGAAGAAGGAGAAGAAGAAGGAGGAGGAGAAGGGGAAGGGCAAGGGGAAGAGGAAGGAGAAAAGAAAGAAGGAAAGAGAAAGGAGAAAGAAACTGTTGAAGTCATGCATTAAAAAGACCAAATAATACCTTCTAAAATAGTGGTAGTACTATCAAAAGTGTAAAATTTATACCAAAGCATCAGTTTTCTTCTTGGGAAAAGACCTGAGAGGTCTGAGAATGAATGGAACTTTAACTGTTGCTTTGCTCCAAGCTAATGTCATCTTTCCCAACTGTGAATTTCCCCGACATTGTATTCACTTCAGGAATCTTATCACCTTCTATCTTGATATTAATTTTTTGCATATGGGTCTCATGTTCCTCCCCCCCAAAAATGCTGTGTAAACAAGAAACTTGCCTAAACAAATCAAAAGGCATTCAAAAAGAGGAATGGTAATGAGGTTCATTTGACATGGCGTACTTGACTGATCTAAAATACTTGTGCTTCTGTAATGGCCCAGTTGCCTTCCCACAATAGTATAATTGTTGTCAGACCCACTTTCTATCATTTTAATTCAATAACTCAAAATACAAAGTTAATGAATTAACAATTTAATGCATTCATTGTATCTTAACTATTTAATGAAGTTCCTAAAAGTTTTCCTTTCTGCTTTGGATGTAAGCATATATCCCGTCTTTTACCACTGATAAAGCCTTATTTTTTTGGCATTAATTTATACATCCAGCTATTTTCCATCCACAGGTTTTAACCATTTTTTCTTCCCCAATGCACTACTAAACCACATTTCCATCTGTAATAATAGCTTGCTGAGGCAGTTCCTGGTGAAGGGACAGATGACTTCTTGGATGGATTGTCAGACTTTCTGGGAATGTGAGCTCCCCAGATAATTTTAATCATCTCCGCTTGTTGCCCCTTAGGAATCAGCATTTTGAGATATAGGGCTCAATAAAGAGAAGATAAGTCAATAGTAACATACACTTAGGAACCATGTGTGAGATATAGTCAAAACTTCGGCACATGAAAAATACTGGATTCTACCCTAAGCACCTTGCCTTTTGCTAAGTGGCTGCACCTGTCAGTTTCAGAACCTGGCACTATTTGGTATACAGTTTTATGTCCACCTTGCCAAAATTTTCTCACTGTTCCTCTAGTCCCTTAAGTGGAATAATGTGAACATTTAAGTATACACTGAATAACAGTATGATTTATTGAGCAAATATTTATTTTTGCTTTTAATTTTATAGCTGGTTACCTTTTCAGGAAGAAATTCCTGTCATCTCGTGGCTCTTGATATTTTAGCAATTAAAAGTGCCCTTCATCCATGTTTCTATAAGCTCATGTGGGAAGGACTGAGAAGGGGAAACTATATATTTACAAAGTAGAATGGTACACAGTATTTCTAATAGTGCTAGGATAACTATTGGCCATGGAACACATAAATTCTGCTTTTGATTTATCTGCAATAAAGCCTCGGAAGAGACAAAATATATGTGAGAAGTGATCCCAATGCATATTTCCATCCCCATCCCTAGTTGTCCAAAGATTACTTTCCACAGTAGCATTTCCCAAGCAATAGCAACACCTCAACAACACTTTGCAGTCTAGACAAAAGATCAGCAAGCAAGAGCTTGTACAAACCTAATCCATTAAGCTCTGTATTTGTGTAAAGTGTCACGGGCACATAGCCACATTTTACTCATTTATGTATTTTCTATGGCTGTGTCCATGCTATAGTTGCGGAGATGAGTATTGTCACAGAGATCTTATGACCCATAAACCCTGAAATATTCATTGTGTGCCTTTTTATAGAAAAGATGTTGACCCCTGATTTGTATTCACACCAGTAGATGATAGTAGAGACATTACGTTAGTTGTTAAGAGGATAAAGATAAAAAGGAAGAAGAAAAAGTGAAATAAATAAAACTGCCATCTGCTTTCAGGTTTGTTAACATATCAGGCCACCTGCATCATTTCTTCAACATCTACTGCTTGTGAGTCAACAGGTTAGTAGTGTTCAGTATAGGCAAACTATTCCACAGTCTTGTGAAAATGTGTTTAACTGTTACACCTCCTTTAAAACTATGCTCATGTTGTTTTCCTGTATAGTTTACCTTAATTTTCCTTTTTTTGTCAGAGCTGCTTCTTCATTGGGGGCTACTTTCCTGTTTTGTTGATGATATTTCTTATTACTGTAGATGTATATTCTAGTCTTCAAAGAAGGGTACATTTATTTGTAAAGTCATTTTTACAGTCCTGTTACCTTTGAACATTAGATATCTTGCCTGTAAGTGCTGACAAATCCAAAACTGTGTAGACTCCACAAACTGTCACCCATACAGGTTGAATATAGAAGACACTCCTTGCCTACACTATAGTTTTAGTTTTGGACTGAAAATCTAGAGATGCAAATGCATTTCTTCAAGGCATAAAATCAGAACTGACAACTCTTTTGTTGAGTTGCCTTATTGACTTCAGAAGATGAACTAGTGGTGTTAACTAGTGATATAGTATACTGTTAATATTTAATGGCTGACTTCAGATTGGAGGGAAGGTGCAACAGAGCCCTGATATACCACACTTGCTTATTCCCACAGTATAAATACTCTCATCATGATGAATCTCAAGTTACCAAGTGGATGTCAGTTAAAGTGGCTCTGGGATGAGATATGCACAATTGACTCTCAAAATCTAGTATAAACTAACGTCACATACCATTGGAACTTAAATTTAAAAAATTACTTCTGTCTAGCATATAAAATATTAATCAAAATGAGGTCACTATCATTGTTATTTAATATGTTACACAGAAGCTTCTCTCCCACTATCCAATATGCTAGCTGACTCTGAAGCATTTCAAATACGTTCTGCAGGGCACCAACTTTTAAACTTTTACAGTGCAAAATTTTGTTATTTAGAAGTGAAACATTCGATCCCCAGTACCACAAAAAAAAAAAGTGAAACAAAAATACATAGTGTGTAGATCTTGCTGTTTGCTTTAACAGCTTTTGAAAGACGGTCTTTATTATATTTATGAGAGGTGAAAATAAACCAAAATACCTCTCTTAAACTTAATATCCCAAGTTTTGATATAAATTGTACAGAGTAAATTAAAATAAATTTCATTATATTAACCCATGATGAATATCTTTCTATATGTATATTTTATTGAAAGTATTTTTGTTAATTTAGAGAAAATTTCCATTGAGATGTTAAATAAAACACTTCTAGAAGTGCTATATACTAGTATGGGAATCCATCACCTCTGCTGATCATCGAATTTCTTGAAAAAGGCAACTAGTCAACAATTAACTTACTGCTATAGTTTGAATATGTCCCACCCAAAACTCATGTTTTACCAAAGAGGTGGTAAGAGGTGGGCCTTTTAGGAGGTGATTAGGCCATGAAGGTTTCTCCCCTTGTAAATAGGATTAAGGCCATTTGGATCTCTTGTTCTTCTGCCTTTAGCCAGGTAAGAACCCATGTTTCTCTGCTCTGCAGGATGCAGCAAGAAGCCACCATCTTGGAAACAGAGACTAATCCTCGTAAGACAACCAAAATCCCCAGTACCTTGATCTTGGACTTTTCAGCTTCCAGAACTGTAAGAAAATATTTTTTTCTTCACATAAGTTATTCAATCTTGAGGATTTTGCTATAGCAGCACACATACACCAGAAATTTACTACTCCATAACATGTGCCAGGGCAGTGAGGTAAGCTCTGGAAGCCCAGAGTGAAGAAGATAGACAGGGACCCTGTCCTTATAAAGTTTACATTTTATTCAAGTATCTGGAAAGGACCAAACAAGCAAATAAACACTATAGTAACTGACAGTGTGGAACACTGCATGACCAAAACAACAGTGGCATGATAGGATAATAGTGATGAGGAAGATCTACCTTAAATGGAGTATCCAAGAAAGGATTCTCTCATGTGACGTGGAGCTAAAAACTCAGAGGATGACAAGAAGGGAAGAGATAGATGAAGAGAAGAGAAGAATGCATATCCAGTGGCTCTGAGGAGGGAGAAATCTTGGCCTGCTGAGCAACAGAAAGACCATGGTCAACCAGAGAGTGCTACCAGCTACAACCAGAGAGCTAGAGAGAAGCAGATCACGTGCAGATCTGTAAGACTGCCTCTGTATTGCAGTGCCAGTCTATGGAAAAACCTGCTGTAGCTCAGTCTACGGTCGTACACATAGACTCATGCGTGCACTTGCGTGTGTGTGCATACACACACACACACACACACACACACACACACACACAAAGATGTATGAGTGGGTAACTGTGGCAAAATGGAGTAGATCCTAGCTGCTAATGATGCATGTCCAAAGCCTCTAGACATTTAAGACTACACAACTGCAGACATGAAAGTAGGAGTACTTACAGGAAAGAGCGTCCATCACCTTGTATTTTATCATGGGTTTTCCTAGGAATTCTTGTTCACTTATTTGACTGGTATCAAGCCAAGGTAAAGACAATTGGACATGGTCTGTGTCATTATCTTTGCCAGTCTTTGACACTGCACCATCTTGCAAATATGTGCTAGTTCAGGGCAAAGGGAAACTACTGATGAGTTTACTATTACCAAATTTAAACCTGAAAAGCATATTCTTGTAAAATATAGAAATTTGTAATTTGGCATTTCTATGCTCCAGGTTTTTTCTCTCAAAGCTTCCTTCCCTCAGTTACCATCTTGTATATACAACCTCCAAACTTCACTTTTCAGTTTCCTTTTGGTTCCTGTACTTAAAGTACCCCAATACTGAACTGGTTATGAGAGTGGTTTGCCAAGGAACAGAAAATCTACTCTCTCCTGCTCCAGTTAGCTAAGATTTCAGCAGACTTCTATTTCCAGAGCAGTGTCCTAAATCATTTTCTAGAGAGCTGAAAGAACAAGGAGTCCTCAAACTCTGAGTGGTATTTTCACTGTCAACCTTCCACGTCCCTCCTCTGTCACCACAAAGCCATCAGTGTCTTTTGACAACTTTTTAACACTAACCTTGTCGTTTCAGTCAGCCAAAGCACACAGAGGAGCAGCCACTGAGCCTATAATTGATTTTCATAACCACCCCAATTCATTTCTTAGAGACCAGTCTAACTTGGGTTTTATAATATGCTAGGAATCAAAAGAAGCAGCATTCTAGAACCAAGAAATCATTCTTGCCTCTACTTCCTAAGGCAAGTCACAGAGCTTTCTGAATTGGGCAACTTTACTCACACACACTGGTTTTGTAGCTAGCCAGGCTGTTCCACAAATCTGGGCAATGATACCAGAGAAAAACACTAAAAACCTGAAAGTATGAGTCTGTCTTCCTTTTCATTTCTATCTTAGAGGCCAAAGGAGAGGTGAAGATCCCAACATAACCCCAAAATACTCAGGAAGTGAGATGTGAAGCTCAAGAACTATGCAGCTGCTTTTTCCTTGGCAGTAATCTGATTGGGCCAGTGGGCCAGAGCAGAGAGTGCTTAATGCCAGACTGCTTGCCCATAAAATGTCGTAAAGCTGCTGGAAGCAAAGATCACACTTTAATAAAAACCCTATTCGGGGAGCCCCACATTTGTTCTCTGGGTATTTGGGTGCAAGTTTAGGACCACACCAGGGCACATTTGGGCAAGTTCTCTAGTGACCTATAGTATAAACCATGCTTTCTTGGCAGCAGTGAATAAAATAATTGACAGCAAAAACACATTGTTTCACCTCTTCCTCAGATGTAATTCTTTTTTCTGGGGATATTTAAGGCATATCAGTGATTCTAAATTGTTTTACATTTAGATCTTCTCAGGAAGTTGTCACCAAGAATTTTTGCCAGGAGTTGTAGACAATTACTGCCTAGTTTTTGCCAACACGACTTGCCTTTTAATCAGCGAATCCCTTAAATTCAAATAGTAAAGTTGACTCCTACAACAACCTTTTGAAACTTCAGAAAACAGAGGCTTAGAAACATTCCCAAAGCCAGAGAGTTCTTAGGTCTACCAAATGAATTTTAAAAAGAACTTACCTATCTGACCTTGAGCCATCACTTTAATCTTTCCTAAATCTTAATTTCATATGTAAAAAAGACATTTAGAAAATAAGAAAGAAAGTCTTCATATGCTGTGGGAACAGATCATCCATTAAGTTACAAAATGACTTGGAGAAGATTTTTTATTAGTATTACTACCAATTCTGAGACTATAATATTTATTCTATACTGATAGCATGAGAAGACAGGCTGGATGAAAACTGAAAGTGGGAGGCAAAAGGGGTAAGAGAGAAAGGAATAAATATGGTATTAATCTCAAATTCCTGCTTTTAGAAAATAAGCGCATAGAGATATCCAGCTCTGAAATGAGAATAAAGGCCATAGAGTGTCCTTATCCTCTCATGCCTTCTCCTTGAGAAAAGACTGTAAAGATCAGTAACTAATGAAGCTCAACCTGGCTATTAGGTTCAAAGTATCTCTGTAAGACCTGAATAGAGAGGTATAGTGAGCCTATAGTTATACAAGACTTGTGCTCAGAGGAAAATTCTGGACTGACTTTTTTGTGTAGGAGACACTGACACTAAAAATAGATCATATTACAAATGTGTTTATCAAACACCAAGGACAAGAACAATCCTGAGAAACACTTAAGGGGTGGATAAAGAGACAAGGACTTGTGAAGGAGAAAAAGATTGCCCAGTTCTCTAACCATTCTGTCTACCACACCCCACAGCCTCTTAAAGATAAGAGCTGGCTCAGGAAGAACCAGCTCAGAAAGGATGTGGGGACATGGGAGTAGTGG
>PVLD010025001.1:0-24466 GCA_004027595.1 Dinomys branickii | reverse complement strand
CTGTATTACTTATTGTTATCTTCAAAGTAGTTGCTCATATTACCTGCTCAGATACCAGGTATTGCAAGCATGATCCAACAATTAAACATTAACTGTTCCTTTCAATAAACCAATAGAAATTAGTAGTACAATTACCTTAGCTATCTTGCATGTTGATAGATAGATAGATACATAGATAGATAGATAGATGTAGATTTTCCTTCTTTCTTTTCTTCTTTCCCTCATCCCAGTTGTTCTTTCCTATTAAGCAGTTTCTTTCCCTTTCACAATATCTATTTTACCTTTCAGCTTTATTGAGAAGAGAATTAATGTTAAGAAAATAGCCAACAATACTGAAATCAATAGAAGTTACTATAAAAAGAAAATCTAAAGGACAAGCTTTAAATATTTTAATAAAGTTATCTTAGTTTCTTCTAAGAGATAAATTAGAGAAAACTAGCCAGGAAAAAGAATATGAAATTATGAGACAAAAAGAAATGGAAGTAAAATAGGAAGCTGTTCGCAAAAAAAACCAAAACATTACCAAATAACTTTCTAAAGAAAGTTCTGTACATGGTATATTTCCTGAACCTTTGCATACCTAAGTCTTCCATAATTGAATCCGCAAAACTGCACTGAGCAGAAAATTCTCAGGTCACACCTTTTACGCCTCAAATCATGATCAATCCATTTCCTTTTGCCTCTTGTCTTTGCAAGGAAGGAGCTGAGTCAGACCTGTATGCTATTCATTTTCAGTGGGGTGAAGTGCAAGATTGTCCAACTCTACAGGAGGTCCTTTGTGCAACTCAAGAGGTTCATCCAAGTGTGCTTAGTTATGGCTTTCTTATTGTTAAGTTTGCTGATGGTCATTATGTTCATTCTCATCTGATTATTGCTAAGCAGGAAGTCATCAACCTAAGGCTATCTCTATACTAAAGTAGGAACTGCACCCCAATTTAGTATGTAAACAAATCAAACTAACTAGGAGAATAACAGACAATCACAGCATCCAGGTTTCAACCAATCACCAGCAGTCAACAAATCACACCATGCCCACTGCCAATCTGGTGTTGTTTCTACTTGGCTTCTGTGATCTACAAATGCTGGCTAGTCACACTACTGGGCAGAGTTCTCTGAACCTCTTCTGATTCACGGTGCTGCCAGATTCATGAATCATTCCTTGCTCAAATAAATGCTGCTAAATTTGATTTCTCTAAAACATTTCTGTTGACACTTCTGTGTTAGCCAACGTTCAACTGCAGATAACACAAGGCACAAATTGAAGCAGTGTGATAGCTCATCTGAATGGTGTCAACTTGACTGATTTAAGAAACAGCCATGAGATTACTAAAGCACACTGAGTGTGTCTCTGTGGTCGTACAGATTTAATCTGGGGTCCTATATCCAATCCCTCACCCCTTCCTCCCTGGAGCTGTTAACCTGCTCTGTTTCCCTCCATGGTGAACTAAGTGTCTCTGTCCCCTCTCCCCCTCCCCCAGTGCCCTTCCACCCTGTCGATTCTGCTCTGGAGCCAGCTAACCATGGGACTGAACCCCCTGACACCATGAACCAAGTTAAACCTCACATCTTTTAAAATGTGGGAATTGGGAGCTGTGTCCAGCAAAAGGAAAGTTGATGGATGTAAGTAGAGAGAGACAGAAATTTATTACAAGGTATTAAATTAGTTGTAAAATCATCAAAACAAAAAAAAAGAAAGAAAGGAAAGATCCTAGATCTGCACAGTTCAATAAAGGAGCCACTCATGACTACTGAATACTTGAGATGTGCCTAGACTCAAGTGAGATAGGTTTTAGTACAATGTGAAACAAACCAAATAAAAATGTGATGGTGTATATCTCAATATATTTTGTACTGCCTGCCTATGGACACTGTAATGTTTTTGATATACTGAGTAAAATGAATTATCAGAATTAATGTGACCTACTTCATGCACTTCTTTAACTGAACCTACTAGAATTTTTTTTCTTTTTTTTCCTACTAGAAATTTTTTAATTGCAAACATGTGTCATATTCAATTCTATAGGACAGCACTACCTAGACTGAGCTCCCATGAGTGACTCCCACAGGGTGCCAGGGAAGCCACCACTCCAACCCTATGTAGGCACAAAATGCCAGCTGCAGAGATAGCAGCTGTTGCCACACCAGCTGCCTCTGCCCCCATCAGGAGGCACACTGGGGATTAGAAGCCACCTCTAGAGCTGCCCCTGCCATTTTCATTGCCAGCAGACTGGGTGCCCCATGACCTCTCTCCCACAGGACTCAGCTCTAAATCCAGTTCTATTTGAGTGCATCTTCTCCGCAGAACCTAAATCATGTACATAGCTTTAAGCAATGCTGGGAAGAAGAAATTTTGGCTTTCCAACCTCTGCAACTCCTGGAGGGCTGGAATGCATATTGAACACACAGACGTACACTAACCAGCACAGTTTTGATTACAGGAGTGCTTGTTTCTTTCATACAAACATAAATAATTCTTCCATAGAATCACCTAATGTTGGGCTGGGGATATAGCTCAGCGGCAATACCTGCCTGGCAAGTGTAAGGTCATGAGTTCAATTCTGGTACCAAAAAAAAAAAAGAATTGCCTAATGTTTATGACATGCTTTTCTATTATTTCTCTCTGCACTCAGAAAAATCTCAACAGTTTTCTCTCAATATTACAACTTCTATTTCCTGCAAAATCAGCTTAGCTCCTCAATACTTCCAGTTGGGATTTTCATTCTCCCATGAAGTTTTGATTTCCCTGGGAGTCTGTGATAAGTGGCACAAGAAGGGAAGTTATAAAAATAATTAGTTAGCTGTAACCTACTCAGCAGTAGTTTTTCTCCTAGACCCCATGTTTTGTTTCATTTCATTAGTTGCTAGTCTTCAAAGGAGAAGAGATGACTCCTTACAGACATTTGTGAAATACCTATGAGGTGTGATCAGTAACTACAGTGAGTGCTTAAATGTTTAAATTTTATTATAATAAAAGATACATTTCCATTAACCTCTCACACTTGGAGCACACTTATCCCACTGTTCTTGCCGCTTTCTGAAGCAGTTCTGGAAGTCCTCTTTCATGAGGGTCTTTAGCAGGTGAGATTAAAAAACATGGTGAATGTTACTGCTGAGGGTCCCCCAGTGGGAAGACAGGCTTGTTACAACATTGCAGTGCGCCCGCATTCACCTTGTGCACTGGATCTGGCACCATGTGACTCTGGCTTTTCCCAACCATGAAGCAGGGTGGTGGTGGGATTATTTTGAAAGGTACTAATGGCAATTTGCCATCTATTCTAATAACATTCTTACTTGAACATTCACCATATATTTTGATCACGCGTGTACTGTCCCACTTTTGCTGTCCACTGTCAGTGCCCTATAGTCAAAGAACATCTGTGACACATTGGACACTTTGGATTAATTACTAGCTGCGGTGAAGGAATGGGTGTGTCAGCGTGAGGATGTTCGAAAGGATGTCAGGACCCTGAGTCAGCGTGCTGGGGCCCAGGAAGCAAGCATTCTCTCTGGATTCCGCACTGTCGGGGAGCAGGAACAATTTTGTAACTGGGTATCTTAATAAGTCCTTCTTATAATAAAGCAGACTAGAGCTGTAATAGAGGGCAGAGGATCTTTCACTCATTTTCCCTGCCAGAGGAAGATGTTGGTTATTTGAGGACTCACACAATGTCTGTGTGTGGTCTTGTTCTAACACAGCTCCGCAGTACTCTGGGTTTGCTTCGAGCTGCCCTGGTCATGAAGCACCCTTGCCTGGCGCTGACCCTCTGTACACCTCCACAAATGACAGCAAGACCTTGCTGTTCATAACAACACCAACAAGGTCAAGGGCTGTTTCTTTCTCACGTATTTGCATAAATCCATCCTGAAATCCACTGCCAGAGTGAAAGCAGATGTGCACATCTCTTCGGCCCATCCCCAGGATGCAGCAGACAGCCTCCTCGGGTCCCTCTGTCTCCATTGCCTCTTCACAGACTCCCAGCAGGTGCAGCATGTTCCAGCCTGAACTCGCACAGCAGCTCATCTCCAAGGCAAGTCTTCGCTCCCTTCCTGCTTCCGCCCACACACCTCTGGAAATAAAAAACCGTGAAATTACTCCAATAAGCAACAGCCGTACAGGAAAGGGAAGGTAGAACATCGTCGGCATTTTAAGCTGCGTACCAGGAATATATTAATTTTTTTTAATTTTTTTTTTAATTTTTTTTCCGGTACCGGGAATCAAACTCAGGACCTTGTGCTTGCCAGGCAAGCGCTTCTGCCACTGAGCTATACCCCCAGCCCCAATTTTTTTAATTTTTAAAAAGACGGTTTTTCATGTTCTTACTAGTTACATGCTCGCAGTGCCTAACGATTATATTCATCATGGGCATTTGGTGTAGACACAGAAGACATCTTTTTTTTTTTTAAAGACAAAAGAATGGAGACATATGACAAAATTATACAGTATATAGAAGGGAATTAGCAGTGGATGTTGTATTACATAATGTTATCTTCACATTAGTTAACAGAAAAATATTAAAGAGAAGATAGTAGGGAATTTGCATTGAATGCTGTATAATATAAAGTTATCTTCACTTCTGTTAATACAAAAACGATTGAGGAAATACAGAATTATAGAAAACATAGAAGGGAATTAGCTCTGGATGCTGTCCAACATAATGTTACCTTCACCTTTGTTACTCAGTTACACAGATGATGGCCCAATTGGTCATTCAGTTTTTCTCCTCCCTCATCTCCGTTGCCCCACCACTCAATCAGTCATCTTCCCTGTGATAATAACTGTACTCCTGGGTTTATCTATACCCCTGGACTCTCGCCTTGGGAAGAGATATAGCTGCCTCAGACTATACTATAACATACATGGTTGTATACAAACTGCCATGGTCGGATGTGGAAAAGCACATATGCTCACAGCAGACTGCCTGGCTCTACCCCGTTGCCATGCTATGGGTGGCCTCAGTGGGGCCTTCAGTGGAGCAGCCGTGGGGCCCACTGCAGAGCAGCCTCGGGGCCCACTGCAGAGCAGCCGCGGGGCCCACAGCGGAGCAGCCATGGGGCCCACAGCGGAGCAGCCGCGGGGCCCACTGCGGAGGAGCCGCAGGGCCCTCAGCAGAGCAGCCTCGGGGCACGCGCCCCCATCGGGGCGCCCTCATTGACCCATTTGGCTCTGTCCCATTGCCTCGATGCCAGAGGCCCTTTCTTCTTCTCCCACCTCCTTCTGATCTCCAGCATTACCATTCCCCACCCCTTCCAGATGGGCACCGGACGAACTTATGATGCTTGGTATAAGGGCTTGAAATCTCTCTGGCCCATTCCCACTGTGTTAGTTCAGGGTATGAACTGAGACTAAAGATTAGTTCTAGAGTAGCGTTGGAGGATTTTTTTCACGTCTGCTGTATGGAGTATGTTGTTGTTTTTCAGACTCCCAGTGTGCTGCTTTTCATCTAATCCGTCGCTATGGGTTCATGCAAGGTTCATATGTGCTAGATGTAAGGAGACCCTCTTGGTGCTCACATTAATAGTTCAGGGTGAGTCCTGAAGTCTGTGGGTTCATCCCATTGTTGCCAGGAACAGGAGGCACTTGCCCAAGCCCCCAAGACTCCAGGTGCTCCCAGAAAGAGTTCAGGGCAGGAGCTGAAGCCCAGTAAACTCAGTTCACGCTTCCTGCCTGATGCTGGAGTGAGAAGGGCGTGGGGCCATGTGATCCACCTCCATCTGCAGCTCTCTCTTACTGTTGTACCCCAATTCCCATTTGTTCCTTGGCTGGATCCCTGAGATTTGCTGTGGCTCTGGGGTCGCTGCCGATGCACCCCACTGCTCCCCACTGGCAGCCGCCCACACCGACACATAGACAATTAAAGAACTACAAAATTACACAGAATATAGAAGGGAATTATCTGTGAATGCTAATTTACCTAATGTTAAGTAACGTTCCCAATTACTACTCTTTATACTGGTGGTGGCTCGCTTGAAAATTCAAATTCTTTCCTCCCTGATCTCCGTTGCTCTACCACATACACTTCTGAACTCTCACCTTGGGAGGAGACGTAGCTGCCTCAGACCATACTATACAAGCTGTCCTGTTTGGGGTGGAAAAGCACCCATACTCATCACGGACCGCCTGCCTCCTTCCCGCCATCCTACTGCATAGGGTGGGGGCAGAGGTGAATGGGTTCTGTTCGCCCTCTATGGTGTCACTTGTCAACCCCCAGTGGGGCCATCCGGGCCCATAGAGCCACCCAGGACGGAGGGGCCACCCGGGCCTGCAGAGCCGTCCGCACCTGCAGCCAGTGCCTGTACTCCAGGTCTGTGCTCTTCATTAAACGTGTTGCTATGGGTTTTTCCAAAGTTCATATGTGTAAGCTGTAAGTAGGTCCTCTTCATGTTGTTAATAGTGTGGAGTCCTGAAGTCTGTATAATCGTCCCATTATTGACAGGAGAATTTGTTGATTACTCCCGCCACCTAGTCTCTCCCTGTTCACAATGAGATTTCAGGGCGGGAGCTGGAGCCCGGCACCTCGGCTCCTGCTTCCCGCCTGGTCCTGGAGCGCAATCGCAGCGCCCTCCGCTGTCCACTCCATCCCCTCAGGGCCGCTGCCCGTCCCTGCTGCTCCCCACTCACCCAGTAAAGGGGTGGGGGAGGGGATCGCCTCGGGGCAGGTGCAGGGTCGGTGCGGGGAGCTGTGTGCTATTTAGACTGATTCCATCCTGTCTCCCAGTGCCGATTAGGGATGTTTCTGCAGGATCAGGTTTCTGTTTCCATGGGTGTTGTAATTTCTCGTCTTTATCCTGGATTTGACTACTGCTCCCGTCCGCCATTGCATTTTCTTATAGCTACGCTCTCTCCTCTGACCCTCTCTTGGAACTCCACACTCCCCTGGCCGAACTGGGAGGCTTCCGTGAGGGTAGGTCTCCGCAGCTGAAGCTGCGGGTGCTGGGACCAGGGCGTGAGCTAAAGATGTGTGTGATTTGGAGCTGTCGTTTCTCTGTCCCGCCTCCCTCCGAGTGTGCCATGGCGGACCTCCGATCCTGTCTTCCCGAATAAGTCCTTCTTATTCTTTCCAAGGATTTCAGTTCCCATTTCAAATCTTTCCTGAGTTCAAGGTGCCCACCTCTCTCCTTTTTGTCCTTCTCTTATTGCTGTATTTCTTTGTCTAGGTGCGATTTCTGGGAGAGATTCCTCTTCTGCTTCCTATCCAGTCGCCATCTTGTTAAACAGTCCACAGAAGACATCTTCCGTTCCTTTTTTTTATTTTTATTTTTTTCCGGGACCGGGGATCGAACTCAGGGCCTTAGTGCTTAGCGGGCAAGCACTTACACCACTGAGCTATACCTCCAGCCCGACAGAAGACATCTTAATACTTTTCACTTCCACTTCTCCTGTCCGCTCTTCCCCACCTTTCCCTCTCTTGGTTCTTTCCACACGATGTTTTTTTTCTTAGTTTTTTAAGAATTACTTTCTTTTAAAAGATATTTGCTGTTTTTCAGGCCACTTTGTGTTTCCCAACCCATTCCACTTTTGTTCAGTGAATGAAAGCTCTCCTGGATTCTGCCCATACATTGACAATTTGTTCTAATTTTTTTAAAAAAGCATTGCCTTTATTTTATAGAGAGTACATAACATCTGCTTCTAGACAGGTATAATTTTCAACTGGAATCTTGCCAAGCAAGTCTTTTATCAAAATATACAGGCCCAGCCTAGTTTCCTATGCCAGAAGTATTTTTTTAATTTTTAATTTTTTTTCTTGACACAGGGTCTCACTATGCAGTTCAGGCTGGGTTTAAACTCACTGTGTAGCCCAGGCTGGCCTTGAACTCACCTGATCCTCCTGCCTCAGCCTCCCCAGTGCTGTGATTACAGATGTGCACCACCACTCCCGCTAATTTCTTATTAGTACATGCTTGGTTTCATTTTATAATTTTTGTATTTTATTATTACATGTTCGCAATTCATGTGGTTGACAATCATCTTGGGAAGTTCTTACAAGTTTGCAGCACATGGCAGAGAGTTGCTATGTGTGTGTTTAAATCTCAGGTTTTTTCCCTTTCACCTCCTCTTCATGCTCTTTTCTGCCATTATCAGATGCATTTATTTATCTTATAATTCCTTATAAAGTTAACCACCATACATACATATTAACAGCCAGACTAACAGGCAAAAAAATAAAATGAGAATTGCACTACCCCACCATCACCAATAGATCCACTAGACAAAAAAATCAACAAAGAAATATCAGAATTGAACCAGTTTTGAACAAATGGACTTAGTAGATGTTTACAGAGTGCAACACCCCACAACATCAGAATGCACATTCTTCTCAGCTGTACACAGGCCATTATCCAAAACAGACCACACACTAGCCAGTGGAACATGCTTAAGTACATGCAAAGAAATTGAAAGTATCCCATGTCTATTATCAGACCACAATGCAGTGAAATTAGAAACCAAAGGCAAAAAGAAAAACACAAAAACTTCATCAACACATGGAAATTAAATAATACCCTCCTAAACAACCAATGAGTCACAGATAAAATTTTTAAAAATTAGACATTTTCTATGATTAAACAATAATGTCAGTGCAGCTTACCAGAACTCAATGGGATGCAATGAAAGCATTCCAAAGAAGGAAATTTATAGCAGTGAACTCTCATATCAGAAAAACAGAGAAAGCTCAAATAAACAACAAGCTTCTAGAAAAAGAGCAAGTCAAGCCCAAAATTTGTATAAGAGAGGAAATTATAAAGATCAGAGCAGAAATTAATGCAGTTGAAAATAAGAAAATAATACAAAGAATCAATGAATCAAAAAATTGGTTATTTGAAAGATTAAATGAAATTAACAAACCCTTAGCCAACCTTATGAAAAAAAGAAAGCCGAGACTCAAATCCATACAATTACAAATGAAAAAGGTGACATCATTACAGATCTAAAGAAACCCAGATCATCAATATCTACTTCAAGAACTTGCATTCTAGTAAAATGGAAACAGAAGAAATAGATTCATAAGAATTACCAAAGCTGAATCAAAAAAGAAAGTCTAAATAACCCAATATCAACTAATGAAAGTCAAGATGTAATTTAAAACCACCAACAAAGAAAATCCCAGGTCCTGACAGATTCATTGCTGAATTCTACAAGAAATTTAGAGATCTAAGCCATTACTCCTCAAACTCTTCAGGCAAATTGAAAGGGAAGCCATACTCCCAAAATCATGCCTGGAAGCAAATATCACCATGATACCAAAACCAGAGAAGTACCCAACTAAACAAGAGAACTACAGGCCAGTTTCCCTAATGAACACAATTGCAAATATCTTCAATAAGATACGAGCAAACAGAATGTACCAAATCATCAAGATTGTACACCATGACCAAGTAGGAGTAATCCCAGGGATGCAGGGATATTCAACATATACAAATCAGTAAGTGTAACACACCATATTAACAGACCCAATAACAAAATCCACATGATCATCTCAACAGATGCAGAAAAAAGCATTTGACAAAGTCCAACACCAGTTCATGATTTAAAAAAAAACTCTACAGAAAATTGGAATAATCTTTATCTCAATCTGACCAAAGCCATCTATAACAAATGAACAAGCCAATATCATACTAAATGGACAAAAGCTGAAAGCTTACACTCTAAAAACAGGGAAAAAACAGGCTGTCCACTATCACCACTCATTCAGTATAGTTCTGGAAACATCAGATCAATTAGACAAGAGAAAGAAATAAAAGAAATAAGGATATGCAAGGAAGAATTATTTAGGGATGGCATAATGCTCTACACAGAAGATCCCAAAAATTCTACCAAAAGATTTCTAGATTTAATAATGAAATTCAGTAGCTTAGTTGGATACAAAGTCAACACTCAAAAATCAATAGCCTTCCTCTACACAAATGACAAACTCACTGAGAAAGAAATTAGGGAAACCACACCTTTTACAATAGCACCCCCTAAAATGAAATACTTAGGAATCAATCTAACAAAGGAAGTAAAAGACCTCTACATTGAAAACTATAATACTCTGAAAAAGGAGATTGAAGAGGATATCAGAAAATGGAAAGATACCCCTTCTTCTTGGGTAGGAAGAACCAAGATGGCAGGTATATTTCTCCAGACCACTCCCCCCCCCCCCCGTTATTCCCAGGAGTGAGCTGGGATGAAGCGGGATATGTGAGCCAATGCTCCACCCTGTCAGCTGGGACTGAGCTCTTGGGATAGCAGCTAGGACTTCATGGGGCTTCAAACATTATACATCAGAGCTGAAGCACCAACCCCAAAACATTAGATACTACCTTTATTGTGTTATGCAAATTACTCTTTCTGCGTATCCTTCTCTGTGCATTTGCAGAGCTGATTTCAGGCCTCCTACCCAGCCCAGCTCATGGCACTCGCCTACTTCCCACGGTTCTCACAGTCACTCATCCTCAAGCCACTCCCTTCTTCATGAATGCATAAAATCCAGGTTCAGCCTTAGGTCACGGCCTTTGTTCCAGACGGCCATCATTATGGCTGCACTTAGGACCCCTTGGCTCCCCATAACTACAGATATGCCTTAGTGTCTTTGTTCTCCCCATGGGTTACACTGGAAGTGGTAGATTGGAATTTATTCCCTAGAATTCTAATAACTTTTCATGGGATTGCAGGTATAAACGTCCTAGGCTGTGATGAGGACCAGGAAAGGCTCTCTATAGATGCACCTTGAGACCATCCTCCTAAGTGAAATAAACTGGACACACATGCTTAAACATCACATTGTTTCTCTGGTGTGAGAAACTTAAAGGGTAAATAAGGACCAACATGTATAATAAATAGTGTGCAACAGGAAGAAATGTTCAAACGGGAAGGGGAACTTGGCGGGGGAGAAAAGGAAAAGAAAAGAGAAAAGAGAGGGAAGAAGTAGAAACAAAGATTTGTAAATAAGGAGGGGAAAAGGGTGGAAGGGAGGGGAGAGGAATGGAAAAAAGAAGAATCAAGATAGATCATATATAGGTACAAGTTCCCTGTGATGGATGTTATCATTATTCATATCTAATTGTACCAATAACATTAACTTAAAAAAAAATACAGCTCAGCCAAGCTTCCCATGCCAGAAGCTTGTATTTTTATTTTTATTTTATTAGTCCATGTTTGCAGTGTATAACAACCCACACTGTGGGGAATCAATACATGTACGTAACACATCTCAATTCTTTTCTACCCCTTCCTTTCTGTACTCTCCCTTTTCACCAGAATCAGATTCATTTATTTATCTTATAACTCCTTGTAAAGTTAATTGTCATGCACACAGGTTAACAGCCAGATGAACAAGTTATAAACATATAAAAAACATAAGACAAGTATACCCTGTGTTTCCTCAAAAATAAGACCTAATCAGACATCAAAAATGCCAGCCTCAACCAGCCTACCCTTGCCTTACCTGATCTTATACAAAGCAAGAGAACAGTGAAGGATAATATTCCTTATGGCACCGATCATCACTATGTAAATAACCATTATTAATTATGAATGAATCTTATTTTCTAAGTAGGTCTTATTTTGGGAAAAATAAAGTATGTCCACGTACACGTTTAGATACATTGTCCCTGCAAGATTATGATAACTTTTTTCCAATCATATTTATATATTGAGTTTCTCTTATGAGAGAAGCCATGCGACATTTAAGCTCTGATGTACTTCACTTAATATTCTTTCTCAAGGTACATCCATTTTCCTGTAAATGAATCAAATTCATCCTTCATAGAAGAGTAGTACTCTATGGTACACAAACACCATACTTCCTTTATTCATTCATCTGTTGATGGACATATATGCTGTTTCCAGGATTCAGCTATTACAATTGTGCTATTTTAAACAGATATGTATATATCACTCTGGCCTGATGTCTTTAACTCTTTTAGGAAAATAACTACAAAGGGAATGGCTGAGTCAATGGGACCTCTAGTTTCAGTTTTTGAGGAATCTCCACACTGACTTCTATAGTGCTTGTTATCAGTTTACAGTCCCACCAACAATGAAAAAGGGTTTCTTCTCACCACACCCCAAGTCCCATAAGCCTTTTTTATCAGTTGGTTTCTCTATGACAGCCATTGTTTGTGGAATGAGTTGGAATCATGGTGTGTTTTAATTTGAATTTCTCAAAATGGCCAGTGTTGTTGAAAGTTTTTTCACGTATTTATTGGTCATTCCTACTTCTTCATCTGAGAAGTCTATTTATTTTAGTTGCCCATTTTTTGATTGGATCTTTAATTTGAGGAGGTCAAATATTTTCAGTTCTTTATATATTCTAGGTGTTAGTCCTTTGTCTCAGGAGTATCTGGCAAAAATTTTTCTCATTCTGTAGGTTGTTTCTTCACTCTGTTGGTTGTTTCCTTTGGTGTGCAGAAGCTTTTTAATTTGATATAATCCCATTTGTTGATTCTTGGTATTATTTCTTGAGCAACTAGGGTTTTGGTCAGAAAGTCCTTGTCTACATCTATGTTATCTTCCAGCAGATTGTTTTGTTCTAATATTTAGATGTTTGATCCATTTTTATTTTAGCTTAGTGTGTAGCGAGAGATATGGGTCTAGGTTCAATCTTTGGCATGTGGAAAACCAGTTTTTCCAGCACCATTTTTTAAATTAATTGATTAATTATATTAGTACATTTTAGATAAACATACTGATAATATTTATTATATAGAATTTATACCTGTACATGATACATCTTGATTCTTGGGGGTTTTTTTTCTTTCCTTCCCCTCCCTTCAACCCTTGTGCCCCTGTTTATTTACAAAAGCTTTATTTACATTTTTTTCCTTTTCCCTTCCTTCTTTCCCCCCATCCTTAAATCCCCTTCCTATTTGAACACTTTCTTCCTATTTCACAATTTCTACTATACATTTTGGTCCTCATTTATACTTTTGGTTTCTCACACTAGAGACACCATGTAATACTTGAATATGTGTTTCCAATTTATTTCACTTACCCAGCACCATCATTTAAAGAGGCTATCTTTCTTCCAGTGAAGGTGTTTGGCCCCTTTTTCAAAGAAGTAGCTGGGTGTACCTGGAGTTGTTTCTGCATCCTCCACTGTGTTGCACTAATCCACAAGTCTGTTTTGGTTTGGTTCGGTTTTTTGCCAATGCCATGCTCTTTTTATCACTATAGCTTTGTAGTATAACTTAAAGTTCAGGATCGTGATTGCCTCCTGCTTCCCCTTTGTTCCCCAGAATTGTCTGTGCTGTTCCAGGTCTCTTTTGGTTCCATGTGAATTTTAGGATGGCTTTCTCTAGTTCAGTAAAAAATGCTATTAGTATTTTTAATGGAATTGCATTAAATCTTTACAAAAGTTTTGGGAGCATGCCATTTTTATTATACTGGTTCTTCCTATCTAAGAACAGGGGATATCTTTCCATTTCCTGATATCCTCTTCGATCTCCTTTTTCATATTGCTATAGTTTTCATGTAAAGTCTGTCACTTCCTTAGTTAATTCCTCAAGAATTTCATTTTTCTTGATGTTACTGTGAAAATTTCTCCGTGTGTGAGTTTGGTTTTGGTATATAGGGATACTATTGATTTTTGAGCATTGACTTTGTATCCTGCCACATTGCTGAATTTGTTATTAATTCCGGGAGTCTTTTGGTGGTGTTTTGGTGGTCTTCTATGCAGAAGATCATATCATTTGCAAATAATGATAACTTAAATCTTCCTTTTCTATCCATATCTCTTATATTCCTCTCTCTTGTATAAATTCTATAACCAATGTTCTGAGAACTACATTGAACAGGAATGATGGTAACAGACATCCTTTCCTTGTTCTTGATTTTAAAGGGAAAGCTTTCAACTTCTATCCATTTAATATAATGTTAGCCATTGGCTTATCATAGATGACTTTTATCAGTTTGAGATAAAGACATTTTATTCTTGTTTCCTTCAGGGTTTTTATCTTGAACCAGTGTTGGATTTTTGTGTCTTTTTCTGTGTCTTTTGAGGTGAGCATATGATTTCTATCCTTATTTCTGTTTGTGATGTATTACATTTAATGACTTGCATATGTTGAACTATCCCCGCACCCCTGGAAGGGCTGCAAAGGGTGGAGACTTGCTGCTTCTTGTGATACCCTCACACCGTCTTTTCCATTTTGTTTGTGTCCAGAGACTTTGCCTAAGACTGAGATTAAGGGCAGCAGCAAACTGATTGATTTAGCAAAAGAAATTTCAAGGCAGTCAAATGTTCAGGAAGCAGCATGGCTGTTGTTGGGGGCTTTTAGCCAAATTTATATTGAGAATCAAGAGCAAAGAGCCCAGCAAGATGATTTAAAATGTTGTCAGTTTGGCCAGAGAGGAAGCTCCAGTAAAGCTGTGGACTGCAAAGATAGAACTGAGGAGATCTCTGTTGCTGAGAAGGAACAAGAAAATGGAAAAACAGCGCGAGGGTATCACAAGAAGCAGCAAGTCTCCATCCTTTGCAGCCTCAAAACTGTAAAGGTGAGAGACTTTGCCCTGAGAAGGAAGCCAAAAGCACCATGTTCCAGAATGGCGGTGGCGGCGGTAGCCACACCAGGTTCTAGAATGGAGGTGGCATAGAGAATCTGTTCCTCAGAATTGGATTCACTGTGCCCAGTGATCCAGGCACTCGACCCCTATGGCCAAGAGAGAGGAAAGTTTGGCTACTGCTCCAGGTGGCAGCAGACCTTGGCATCATCCACGTGGCCCTGGCTTTAGGTGCATGGAGAATGGAAGAGTTCTGAGGTTAAAGAGGCTTGCACCCAGATTTCAGAAGGCCTGGGAGGCCAGGCAGCATGCCCCTGAGAGGGCAGTGTGTGAAGCTGTGAGTGTGAAGCAGAAGGTGCCCTGGAGACCTCAGAAGTTTAGAAAAGACAGGAGCGTGGACCATCTGAGAAAAACTGCCAAGGAGGGAGCAAAGCAGACCTAAGAGAGAAGCTGTGGAGGCTGTAACCACCAGAAGTGCCATAGGGGTGAACTCATGCAAGCCCTTTGGAGCTCACAATGTGCCACAAGTTGCTTCAGATGCTAGATATGGAATTACAGAACATAATGTTAGCCCCACTGGATTTTGGACTTGCTTTGGTCCAAATGCTCTACATTTCCTTGTTGGTACCTTTTGGAATGGTAGTGATTATTTTGTGCCATTGAATGTTGGAAGTGTTTAACTTTTCATTTGTACCGGGCTTGTAACTAGAGAATTTGCCTTACATCTTGGAGGAGACTTGGGAGTTGGACTTTTCAGCAATGCTGAAACTGTGGACTTTGGCAACTCTTGCAGATGGATCAAAGGCCTTTTGCATAAAGGGATGTGCATGAATCTTTAAGAGGAAAAATGTTATGGTTCTAATGTAATATAATGTCTTTGTATCTGAAAACTGGTTTAAAGAAATGTGTCTGGTTGCCAAGTTGACAAGGGGTGGATTGTTATGGTTGATACATTGTGTCAACTTGGGGAGTCTAGAGGTTTGGCTGAGTGATTCAGCAGGAAGCCAGGGTGCTTACTTTGTATATATCCTGAGCCTGTGGAAGAGGAGGGCATGGAGATTATGTGAGTGCTACATGTCCCCTGGCTCTGGGGGTAGTCTGTTTACAATGCACTATATGCCCTTCCCTATATATATATATATATATATATATATATATATATATATATATATATCCCCATATTATGTATAATATGGCATAAACCATCATATACTTAATCAATATTAAATCCACCCCCATGCATGTAAGCAAGTACAATAAACTGCAGAAATACATAACACATTAAAACCTTAACACAACATAAAATAAACAGTGAGTATGAATATTCTCCACCCCATGAAATGCTTAATCTTACATAAGACATACTATGCGTTATTAGACATTAGCACATAAAGTCAAATAAATCCTCATCAACATGTCTATCACCCTCCAGTTGGTGTCCCTTAATCTACCATCCTCCGTGAAACCAGCAACCTGCCAGACAGGGATCCCTCTTCTTGCTCTGGGCCCATAACTTATGGAAGTTTCTAGAAGAGAACTTTATCAGACATCTGGTTCTTACTTCAGGGTCATAACACTAAGATCGCCCACTCGTTCCCCTTAAATAAGACATCTTGATGGACTGATGACTAATCAGCCCATGCTCACACATAACAGTGGTTTCATGCAGGTAGAAAAAGACTGCTTGCCTGCCATTCCTCCCTTTTTGCTGGTTGTTTTTGCTGTGCTCTGCTGCCATGAACGTTTGCCCTCTGCCATGTGCCACTCTGCCTCAGAGCCAGCCAAGTATGGACTGAGACCTCCACAAACTGTAAGCTAAATAAACCTTTCCTTCCTTCATTTTGGGTGTTGGGTATTTTGTCTCAGCACTGACAGAAAAGTAACCAAGACACCTGCACCCCTGGAAGGAATCCTGCTTAATCATGATCTATGACCTTTTTGATGACTTGTTGCATTTTGTTTGCCAGTATCTTATTGAAGACTATTGCCTCTGTGATCATTAAAGAGACTTGCCTGTAGTTTTCTTTTGAGGGGAGGGTCTTTTCTAGTTTTGAGATCAGGGTAATGCTTGCTTCCAAGAAGGACTTTGGGCATGCTGCTTCCCTTTTGATTTAATCAAAGAGTTTGAGGATGTTGCCATTAGATCATCTGTATAAATTTCTTGTAGAATTTGGCTGTGAATCCATCAGGACCTGGGCTTTTCTTAGTTGGCAGTTTTATTATTACTTCAATTTCAGTGACTGATATTAAACTATTCAGAATTTTTATTTCTTCCTGGTTCAGCTTTGGCAATTTATATGTATCTAAGGAATTTATCCTTTTCTTCTGAATTTTCTTTTTTATTAGAGTACAGGTTCTCAAAGTAGCTATTGATAATCTGGATTTCAGCAGAATCCATTCTGATTTCACATTTTTTCATTTCTTTTTTCATGGCAGTGAGTCTTTTGTTTACTTATTTTGGTAAGATTGGCTAAGGATTTATCTATTTGCTTAATCTTTCAAAGAAATATTCATTGAGTCTTTGTATTTTTTTTTAGTCTCAGTTGCATTAATTTCTGCTCTGATCTTTGCAATTTCCTTTCTCATAATAACTTTGGGTTTGGCTTGTTCTTGTTTTTCTAAGACCTTGAAGTTCATTGTTAGGTCATTTATTTGAGCTCCCTCTTTTTCTGAAGTGGGAATTCACTATAAACTTCCCTTTTAAGACCATTTTTATTATGACCCATAGGTTTCCATATGTCATATTAGCATTATTGTTTGATTGTAGAAATTGCCTAATTTCTTTAATTTCATCTGTGACTACTGATTATTCAGGAGAGGATTATTTAATTTCCATGTGTTTGCATAGTTTCTGTGGTGTCTTTTGCCATTAATTTCTGGTTTCATTGCACTCTGATCTGATAATATGTAGATCATGTAAGGGATAATTTTTATGCTTCTGCCATTTACTTAAGCATGCTTTGTGGGCTAGCATGTGGTCTATTTTGGAGAAAACTCCATGTGCTATAGAGAAGAATGTGTATCCTGTTATTGGACGGGACACTGTAGATATCTGTTCAATCCATTTGTTCAAATATTTGGTTAGTTTTGATATTTCTTTGTTGATTTTTCTTGTCTAGTAGACCTGCCCATTTGTGGTGGTGGAATATTGAGGTTCCTCATTACAATAGTGTTCGCGTTTGTCTAATTTTTCTGTCCATTAGTGTTTGTTTTATGAAGTTGGGTGAACCAGCATTTAGTGTGCATATGTTTATAATTATTATGTCTTCCTGTTGAATTGTTCCCTTAACCAATATGTAGTGACCTTGTTTGTCTCCTCTGATCAGTCTGGTCTTGAAATCCACTTTGTCTGAATTAGAATAGAAACTCCCTCTTTTTCTGGATCCCTGTTGCATGGAATATTGTCTTTAACCCTTTGATTTTTAGTCGTGAGTTTCTTTTTTAATTAAATGTGCTTCTTCTGTACTGCATATTACTGGGCTTTTCTTTCTGGATCCATTCTGCCAATCTCTGTATTTTGAGTGGGGAATTTAGACCATTCACACTGAGAGACACTGTCCTTGCATTATTTTCCTGTTACTGATTTCCTTATGTCTCTTTTGCTTAGCTGCTCATCCCAGCACCTGTCTTCTTCTGCTTCTTCTATTTTTTTTTAACTTATTGGTATTATTGGCTTCACTGTCTCTTTCTAGAATATCCTTAAGAACTTTTTGCAACACTGGTTTGGTGGTCATAAATTTCTTGAGAAGCTTCTTGACATAGAAATAGCTTATTTCTCTGTCAGTTTTTCAAAGTACAGTTTTGCAGGACACACAAGTCAGAGTTGGAAGTTGTGCTCTTTCGGGGCTTGAAACATTTCACTCCAAGCCTTCTCAGCCTGTTTGTGTGTTTGTGTTTGTGTTTGTTTTTGTTTAGAGACAGGTTCCTGCTAGGCAGTTCAGGCTGGCCTTGAGCTCACTTTGTAGCCCAGGCTGGTCTCAAACTCACAACGATCCTCCTACTTCAGCTCCCAAGTGCTGGGATTACAGGCGTGCGCAGCAGTCCTGTTCCTCTCAGCCTTTAAGGTTTGCTAGAGGAGTCTGGTTTAATTCTAACATGCTTACCTTTATATGTGATTCATTGCCGTTTTCTAACAGCTTTTAAGATTTTGTCCCTGTTACGGACTTCTGGTACTTTGAGTGTATGTTGTATCCAGAAGTTCTCTCTTGGTCATGACCACTTTGGGCTCTACGTACTTCAATTACCCTTGTGTTTATTTTTGTCCCTATACAGTATTTGAGAAATTTTCTGTGAAAATTTGAGAATTATTTCTACAGAACAGGGTTTTGTTGTCATTTGTGCCATCTTCTGATTTTTCACATATTCTAGTTATTCTTAAGTTAGTCTTGTTTGCGTCATCTGGCAGTTGTTGGATCCATCCATCATGTTCTCTTGTTTTTAAGCTGGCTTTGAGTAGCTGGTCTTGGAAGTCGTTGTCTTCTAGTTCTAAAATTGTGTATTTATATTGATCAGTTCTCATTTTTTAGTATCATTTTGGTATCATTTTTTTATCTCCTGGATTTCTGATCAAACTTTTTTATGAACTCTAACTCTTTGGTAAACTGCTCATTTATGCTTCATATTATTTTGTTTAGCTCATCTAACATTTTTAATGTTTTCTGAAATCTCCTGAATCTTTTTGGTTATTATTTCCATTATCTGTTTAGTTATATCTTCTCAAATTCCACCGAGTAGCCCTTGGAGCTGTTTTCTAACCTCCTATGTTATTATTTTGACTAACTTGGGTGTTGGCTCATATTACTCTGCCCCCTCAGTGCCCCATGAATTGGCTTCAGAGGAATGGGGAGTTTTAGAAGGCACTTTCTTGCTTGTCTGCTCTTGTTTCTATTCTGTTTGCTTGTTTGTTTGTTTCTGACGTTTGCAAATGTTTATAAGCTAAAGTCTTTGTTGTTAGTACAGAGATCTTTTTAGTTGCTTTTCAGTGATGTATTTGGGGCCTGGCTAACTATAACCCTCTGCCACAGCCCCAAGGTCTGACCCACAGTGGAAGGAGAGGATGCAGTTATCCCGGCAACCTGATTCTCTGGGAATGTACCTGAGTGTTTTCAATGGCACAAGGGTAATCTGAGTTTTGGCTTACAGTGATGTAGCAATGATTGTGTGACTCTGCTAATGTCACACAAATCAGCCTCAGGAAACTCATCCAAAACAAATTAGATATTAACCATAAGAACCAATTACATATCACCCTTAATTCTAGAAAAGAAATTCACAATCACGGTGTAAACATTAATACAACTCAGGTATTGACTTACAGCTAATACGTACTAAATACATCAGTTCTATTTTCACTAACGATAGAAAATAATTCAGTAAGTTTACAGAGCTAACTAATTATTAAAAGATTAACAAAGGTTTACAGTTACACTAGTAAAGATATAGGGTTGGGCAATGGGGGTATGCGAGAAGAAAATTTTGAGACCCAAAATTCTATATCAGAAGGAAAAAAGAGAAATGATACAAAAGATCTTATTGGGGAGTAAAAGGATGTTTATAGAATTAGGCAAAGCTAAGAGAAGAAACCGACAAGAAAGAGAAGATTTTAAAAAGAGAAAGAAAAGAAAAAGAAATTTTTTTTGTTTTTTTGAGACAGGGTCTTGTTGTGCAGTTCAGGCTGGCCTTGAGCTCACTTTGTAGCCCAGGCTGGCCTTGAACTCACAACGATCCTCCTACCTCAGCCTCCCGAGTGCTGGGATTACAGGTGTGCGCCACCATACCTGGCAAGAAAGAAATTATATAAGAGGTAAAAATAAGAAAAAATTGAGGAGAAAAATTAAAAAGGAGGAGAAGAAAAAAAGAAGAAAGAAAAAGAAGAAGCAAGGAAGGCTGACAAAGGAAAATTTCCTAAACTCCAGTAAATTAGTGAAGAATAAAGAAGCATAGATGAGTAGAAAAAAGAAAAAAAGCCCAAAAAAGAAAACCCCAAAAACAAAAAAAAAAAAGAAAGAAATGCCTTCCAGAATCTATAGTGCCCCCAGTTTAAGATATGTCTATGCTCATGCTGGACATACGTTAAAGAGAGCAATCAGACCCTGGATTTCCGCTGGATGCAGTCACCACTAGGCATTAGAATGAGGGTGAAAGCACCAATTCTGCAACTTTCACATTCAGAGCAATTCAGGCTCAGCCTGGCCTCTGGCTGTGCGGCTGTGGTCTGAGTGCGTTAGCTTAAATTCCTCTGGGGGTGTCTTGTGGCATGACTGCAGCTCCCTGGCCACGACTGTCTCCCGTAGCTGTCTCTCCCCCAGTCGCTGTGGAAGCGCAACACTCGGAGCCCTGAAATGAAGCCAAGCTGTGGCTGCTCAGAGTGCCAAGTTCAGTCAACCCTCTCCGGAGTCACATCAGACCGTACCCTGGGGATATGCTGGGCACTTGGACTGGAGCCCTCACCAGCTGTAGCAGCACACAGCATCCTCTGGTTCATTCCATGGCTGCATTTCTCCCTGAGGCTCTCTGGAGTCCCACACTTTTACTTTGTCCCTGTAATTTCAGTCTTCCTTTCTCAGGAGCCAGGAGCCAGGAGCCAAGGCGAAATTACAGATTGTGCCTTCCCTTCTCCACATTGTGTTCTGTCTCTTCAATTTGTCTGTAGGCTCCAGTTCTCCCCGCAAATCCTTCCCGGCTGCTGGGAATCCACCTCCCTCCTCCTTTTCTTCCCCAGGTTGTTATTTTCCAGAGGCTAGATTTTGACTCTTGGAGAGGCAGAGCTGCTATTGCTTACCACCCACACTAGAAGTTTTGTCTGATAAAGATGTCAAACTTCTCTTAGCAACTCACACAGGCGCCTAGACAACTCGCAAAATTTGACTGAAAATGGCTATTTAATTAGAATACCTAAACCGGGTTCCACATATCTTTATAAAAATGAACCAAGTGTTAATGTTCATGCAGAAATGTGCATACAGAACATAGAGAATGAGAACTGGTCTTCTCTGTGCAGGTGCCACATACACCAGTAGATATATGTACCCACATCTACCTGCACATATACAAGCAGAGCGAGTTTGTGGCACGACAATCCCGAGACAGAAGCTACACTGAGACAGGTGATAGGCAAAGAAGGAAAGAAAGAAAGAACTTGAGCTCATTCGGAGCGCAGTAGCTGGAGTTCGTTCAGGGGAAATGCTGTAAAGTAGTTTGGTGCTAGTCTGGATTTAGTACAATGACTTAAAACAACATTATGTGAGGTGCTGAAGATGCTCACCTAAGCAGAAAGGATTTAATGACAGGAATGGGGAGCAGTTCCTAGAGAAGTAGAAATGTAATAGCCTTCAAGCATTTGAAAGTTATCATGTACAAGGGAAATCGGGCTTGTTCTAAATAGTAAGGATAGGGTAAGGAATATACTATGACCTCTGTCTAAAATGCACCCCAAACTTCTCACGTGTTGGGGAAGTGATAGGGTCGTGGGGGTGCCTGTTCATCAGTGAGTCAGTGGCCGGTGTGCTATTAGGAAGGTTGAGGTGGCTCACTGGGGACACGGCCCAGAAGGGTGGGTTCTTCTCCCCAGCTCCTCCCCTCTCTGCCTTTAAGCTGTAGTGGTGAATATTTTGTCTCAACCATGGGAAAGTGAGTCAGACCAGAATCAACAGCTAGAAGCTGTAAAACAGTAAACCATAGCTGTGGACTTTCTAATACTGCTGGTCACCACTCAGAACAGGCAGTCACTAGAAGCATCTTCATGCAAAAAGAAAGAAGATTAATTTTTGTAGAGGGTATCCAAGAATCCACAGGATGATTCATCTAATAGACATTTAATGTCCCTTCCAATCTTAACATTTAATGACACAAAGACTAACAAAGAGATTATGGAGAAATAATAGCTAAATAGTAGCTAAAGGTGGGACCATGGATTGGATTCTGGCCAGCAAAAGAACATTCCTCGGAAGACTGCTGAAAATCAAAACTTAGGTTCACCAGTTACTTAATAGTGTGTCAGTGTAAATTTCCTAGTTTCAGTAATTAGACTGTGGTTATCTAACACATTAGCAGAAGCTAGAAGAAGGTTATATAGGAACTCTTATTTTTGCAACTTTGTGTAGTTGTAAAATTATTTCAAGATAATTTTTTTAAAAACTTAAACAGTAATACAAAAAATTAAGCATCTATAATATCAAATTTCTAGAGAATGCTCTGTTGCCTCCCTAATCCCTCAGCCCGAATTCCCTGGAGTTTATTTGCAATTATCATTTACACAATAAGCTTACTAAATGGGCTAAACTCAGTGGTGTACAAACAGAAAACAACTTAAATTTCTCTAATCGCACCTGAACCTGCCGCGTCAGAGCGCCCATGTCCACTGTGAGCAACATGTAGAGCATATCTCGTAGCTTCTGAAATTACTTTCATGACTTAACATCCATTCGGAAATCCTACAGAAAACTTCAATCGCGCCTCAGTCTGGAGTCCGCACTGGCTCTATACCCATCACCCCAGCCTGAGCTGCGTGAGGCGACCTGTA
Source organism: Dinomys branickii (assembly GCA_004027595.1). Classification (NCBI taxonomy): domain Eukaryota; kingdom Metazoa; phylum Chordata; class Mammalia; order Rodentia; family Dinomyidae; genus Dinomys; species Dinomys branickii. Next base: position 1,466 of record PVLD010025001.1, on the reverse strand, counting down.
GTGTGGAAAGGCGACACCCTCTGCTCCCTCTCCAGCGCCTTCCTTTGCTCCTCCTCACCCCTACGGCCTCTGGCTTCTTCAGAGTCCAGGTAAGGGGAGAGAAGATGTAAGGAAAGGGAGCAAGTGCGTATGTTGTGGCTCATGCTGCTGCAATAAGGCAGACAATGGCCTCAGTGTAAAAGAAATTCACAGGCGGGTTCTTTCCAGGGGGATGGGTTTAGGGGGCTTTCCAAGGCTCATTGTGGGGACCACCAGCTGAAAACCCCCTTTAGAGCCCATACATGCTCACCCCCTTCTCCCAGTTGTTTCTTGTGAGCTCCTCAGCCCCTGCCTAGAGGTACAGCGTGTAACAGCTTATTGCAGGGATCCCTTCACCCCATCGACCGTCCTCTTACTTCAAAACCAGCTATTTTCCACTGTAGCTCCTGGAAACACATCTTCTCACCATTACAAATGCTAGCACTGCGTACAGCTCCCTCTACAGAGCTCCCCGCTTCTCTAGAATTCCCACATCCCAAACTCCCCGAGCAGGAAGCAAGCCTCAGCTTCCATTCCTTTAGGGCCTTAAGCTCCAGAAGACACATGTCCACTTCATAAACTCTCCCACCCCACTGGCCTTCAGTCCTAGAACACCACAGTGTCTCTTGAAGGCTAACCTATAGGAAGACAAAAGAAAACGTCACAACACTGTCTACCACCCTAGGGATGTTCTTGAGTCCCTCTTATCCTGCATGGGCTGGAAGTATGTAATAGAGGTTCATAATCACTTGCACCAGTTTTCACAATTTCTAGTGCAAGTACCCCATTCAGAAATCTGGGGATACCTAGCACCTTTTATTGACAGCTCTCAGGCTTTGGGTGCAATTTCAAGAACTTTTTCAAAAAGTTCCATTGGCTATCCCATTATCCTACAATATACCATGATGCCTTCCACATACATGAGCCACCAGTCCTCCTTGGGGCTTTCTGCAGATCTCATACAATGGGAAACCGAGGAGCTATGACTATTGGCAGAGTCATACGTCTGGACTGCTAAGATAAGACCTGTGGAAAGACTCAAACTGCCAACTTTTGCAATAGTTACACAACCACTTCTGGCTGACCCTCGCACAGAACGCATTCCAGGAAACTGCACAATCCTTAGAGAGGCTATTATATAACTAAAAGAAAAAGAGTTGTAACTGATGTGTAAGGATATCCTTTGGGCTTTGAAAAATACACCACATAAGAAGAAAAGAATTAATTATATACTTAAAGGCCATACTACAGAGAAGACTTAAGTCACCCTTATGATTTGTGTCTGGAGGTCTCCCCAAAGCCTCATACAGTGATGCGGTGCATGCTTTTCTAAGGCAGCTGAATCTAGAGTTTGTGATTGATTACTTGTCTAGTGCTGGGATTGTTTGTTGCTTAGAGCTAGAGTGGGGAGCCTGCATACAATATACGGGACAGAAAGAGTCTTCCCT
>PVLD010025000.1:12999-24567 GCA_004027595.1 Dinomys branickii | reverse complement strand
TTGGAGTGAGAAGGGCGTGGGGCCATGTAGTCCACCTCCATCTGCAGCTCTCTCTTACTGTTGTGCTCCAGTTCCCATTGTTCTTTGAATGGATCCCTGGTAATTGCTGTGGCCCTGGGGTTGCTGACACTGCTCTCTGCTGCTCTCTGCTGGTACTTGCTCACACAGTGGAGAGGTAGGAGACCACAGCCTCGGGGCAGGCATAGAACTGGGTGTGGTGGGCTGTCTACTGGTTGCTTTGACACCGCCTTGCCTCCAGGCACTGATTAGAAAGGTTGCTGCAGACTGCGGATTCTGTTTTAGTGGATGTTCTAACTTCTCATCCTCACACTGGGTTCGACAACACCTCCAGACCGCTGCTGCCTCTTTTCCGTGCTTTCTCCTCTCCAGTCCTGGACCAGCTCTCAAAACTCTGCTCTCCCCTGGCCAAGTTGAGAGGCTCCTGCAAGCACAGGCCTCTGAAGCTGAAGCTGCGAGTGCCAGAATGAGGAAACAGGCCGAGGGTGTGTACGGTGACTCCCTCTTTCTCCGCCTCCTCTTCCTCTAACTGTGCAATGGCGGCCCTCTGAGCTTTCCCTCCAGGAGAGGTCTTGTTTGCTCTTTCTCAGGGTTTCAGTTCTCATTTCAGATCCTTCCTGGGTCCAGGGGACCCATTTCTCTCCTTCTTTTCTTTCTCATGTTGCTATATTCCAGCATCTGGGTGGCGATCCTCTGGGAGGATCTTTCTCTGCTGCTTACTTAGTCACCATCTTCCCAGAAGTGATCTCCAAGCTCTCAATTTAATTCAATATTATTGTTTGAGACAGGGTATCACCAGGCCTAGGCTGGCCTGGAACTCAATATGTAGCCCAGGCTGGCCTTGAATTTGTGACAATCCTCCTGCTTCAGCCTCTTGAGTGCTGGGATTGAAGGTGTGCATCACTATGCCTGGTGAGCTACCAGGGACCTTTGATCTTTTTTGATACCGGGAACTGAACTCATGACCTCAGGCTTGACAGGCAAGCACTTAGGCCACTGAGCTATGTTCCTGGCCCAACTTTTATCTTTTAAACTGATAAAAATTGTATATGTACAACATGACATTTTGAAATCTGCATCTGGTGTGGATTGGCCAAATCAAGTTAATTATTAATCACATCACATCCTTGGACAAACAGGCTCTATCTTATAAATAAGAGAACTGAAGTCCCCAAAAGCAATGTGACTTGTCCAGAGTGACTCAAGAAGAAGTGTGAAGCTGGGACTTGAATTCAAGTCTTTCTACTCTTAAGTCCAGTCCTTCTGTGCACTACATTGCTTCTCTATGGAAATATATTATGGATTGTTGGTAACTATGATTGATTGTAAAATAACTAGATATGAAATAGTTCCTGTCACCATGTTGGATTTAAAAATTTGGAAAATGCAAACACATACAACTGAGAAAATAAGAATGCATATTTCACTTTCTCATTTGGTACTTTTCCTTATAAAAATGAAATCACAGTGTTTGAAACTTCTTAAATTTATTAGATCTTGAGCTTTTCTATGTTATTAAAAATCATCCATAAAATATATATTTTATTTAACCAATCCCCTGTTGCTTGATTCCTGGGTTCTTTCCAGTTTTCTACTTTTATATAGGCTGTGTGTATGTGCATGTGCATGTGCGTGTGTGTGTGTGTGTGTTGGTGGGAACATACATGTGTTAACAAATCTTTTGATAAACTCCTGTTCAAAGAAAGCACTGTGAACATTTGATTCTGGTTTTAAATTCAGTTACTGAGCATGTACAATTTCTCTAAGGTTAAATGAAATTAGAAGTTGCTAAGGAAATGAGGCTTTCTCTGCTGGATTCTTCTTGAGGCTTTGTGCAGTCTCTCTGAAGGCTCACCCAGGGTCTATGACCTAAATGGTGGTGCTGAATTCACCAAAACTATGCTAAATGTAGATTTGGACCTCAGTCACATAGCAAGGCAAAACAAAGTTGTTTTTCTGTTTTTCAACCAAAAATTAACTCTAAAGAAAAACCTTTTTTTAAAAAAAGAAGAAACAGTTTGTTATGGGAAATTTTACTTCTACAATGAAATTCAGTATTAGTACATAGTGGCCATTTAATATACTTACTGAACTTTTTGACAAAAGTACAACCTTCCATCCAAATCCACAAACTGGGTTGACCAGTAGGCGCATTATAAGTGGTTTTTGCATATGGTTATGAACCACTTTGAAGATTCTGGAAAGGGTTATGTTTAGAATGTTTTTAATTATCTTGTTTAGGTCTTCTGTGTAATTTATATTATATTTGTTTTCATTCAGATGCATATCTTACTTTAGTATTAAGTATGATTCATGTAGCTAAAGTTAGCAGTGCTTTACATTCCTTTTGTAGTATCTGTGACATGTATTTACTCTTATGTTAAAGAAAATTTCCCTGGAACGTAAAACTTTACTTTCAAAAAATCTGATTATTGGCTTTGGGTATTATCTCTCCATAAACCTGTTCTGATCCTCTAACCTACCTTCTGGCATCTCTTCACTCCAAATTATGTGTGTGTGAAGAAAAGGGAGAGATCAAAAAATTCCTCTGGTATTGCTACTTGGGAAGCAATCTTGTCATCTAGGTTATATATGTTTGTTTGTTGGCTTTTGCCCATCTAATTCCATGCCCACTCTCCACATTTTCCCAGTAGAATGCCATGAATAGAATTTCCACTTTCAATAATAGTGAAATTTATTGTACAGCAGCCCTCCCACTAAAAACAACTAGAAATTATAGTACATAGAAAAAAATATGAAGGTCCTCCCCCCACTCTCTAGCAACTGAACCTATCAGGGGCCATCAAAATCCCTGTGGAAGAAAGGGAGCGTGGCAAAGTTAGGTCTGGCATCACCACAACTTCTTGTGTACTAGCTGTCAAGGCAGAAATTGGCAACTAAGGCTAAGAATGTGACAGGAGCGTTTTGGCCTCTTTTTTTATTTCTTTTAAAGATATTTTTAAAAACAATAAAAATGATAGAGAATTTTAAAACAAGATAATAGGAAATTAACAACAGTTATTACACTGTATGTTGTCATCTTCAAAGTAGTTGCTGATATTACCAGACATAGGCATGTAAGAGTGATCAAACAATTAAACATTAGCTGTTCCTTTCAGTGAATTAATAGAAATTAGTAGTACAATTACCTTAGTATTCCTTCCTTTTTTCTCCTTTCCGCCATCCCAGCTCTTCCACCTTTTGAGCAGTTTCTTTCTCTTTCACAATATCTATTGTACCTTTTTTATTTTATTTATTCTTTCAGTTTCTATACAGTAGGGAGACAATATGATATTTACACATGTAGATCTGATTGAGTATGGTCATCCATTCAGCTATAAAAGCCTCAACTTTATCTTTCTTTATAGCTGAGTAATACTCCATTGTATAAAAATACCACATCTTTTTTATCCATTCCTCAGTGTATGGGATTTGGGTTGTTTAAGATTTATCTATTGCAAATTATGCTGCTATAAACATGGGTGTGCATATATCACTGTGGTCTGATGTTTTCAATTCTTCTGGGGAGATACACAGAAGGGGAATAGCTGGGTCAAATGGAACCTCTGATCCTAGTTTTTTGAGGAAACTCCACACTCATTTCCACAATGGTTGTACCAGTCCACACTCCCATAAATTGGAAAAGTGTTGCTTTTTCCTCACAGTTCCACCAGCATGTGTTATTGTTTGATTTTTTTATGATAGACATTCTTTATAGAGATGAAATCTCAGTGTTGTTTTAATTCTCATTTCTCAAATGATCAATGCTGTTGAACATTTTTTCATATATTTATCTGCCATTTCTATTTATTCATCTGAGAAGTATGTGTACATCTCATATGCCCATGTTTCAATTGGGGCTTTGAATTTGGGGGGCCTGATTTTTTTAATTCTTTGTATGTTCTAGATAGACACCCTTTGTTTGAGGGACAGCTAGCTAAAATTTTTTCCCAGTGTGTGGGTTTTCTTTTCACTCTGTTGGTGATTTCTTTTGATGTGCAGAAACTTTTTAATAAGATGAGATCCCAGTTGTTGATTCTTTGATGTATTTTCCATGCAATTCAGTTTTTGTTCAAGAACTCTCTGCCTACCTCTATGTCTTCAAGATATCTACCTACTTTCTCTTCTAGTAGATTTAGTGTATCTGTTTTAATATTTAGATCTTTAAGCCATTTTGACTTAGGTTTAGTGCATACTGATAGACATGACCTACTTTTAGTCTTTGGCATGTGGAAAGCCAGTTTTTCCAGCACCACTTACTAAAGAGGCTATATTTCATCCAGGGAACATGTTTGGCGCCTTTGTCAAATATAATGTGGCTGAGTATGCTTGTAGTTGTGTCTGCATCTTCTGATTTGTTCCATTGATCCTCAGATCTGTTTTGCTTTTTTTCTTTTCTTTTTTTTTTTTTTGCTAGTACTATGATGATTTTATCACAGTAGCTTTGTAGTATAATTTCAAGTCAGGGATTGTGATGCCTCCTGCTTTTCCTTTATTGCTCAGCATTGCCCTTGCTATTCTAGGTCTCTTCTGGTTCCAGGTGACTATTAGGAATATTTTCTCTAGTTCTGTGAGGTATGCTAAAGGTATTTTGATTGGGATTGCATTAAATCTGTATAACAGTTTTTGGAGTATGACCATTTTCACTGTGTTGGTTCTTCCTATCCATGAGCAAGAAATTTCCTTCCATTTTCTGAAATCCTCTTTGATCACTTTTTAAAGAGTACTGCAATTTTCAATGTATAGATCTTTTACTTCCTTTGTGAGGCTGATTCCTAAATATTTTTTGGATGCCATTGTGAAGGGTGTGATTTCCCTAATTCTTTTGTCAGTGAGTTTGTTGTTTGTGTACAGCAATGCTATTGATTTTTGAGTTGTAACTTTGTATCCTGCTATGCTACTGAATTTGGTTATTAAATCAGGAAGTCTTTTGGTGAAATTTTTGGTGTCTTCCATGTAGAGTATCATGTCAGCTGCAAATAATGATAATTTCAATTCTTCCATTCCTATTCTTATTCTTTTTATTTGTCTCTTGTCTAATTGCTCTGGCTAATGTTTCCAGAACTATATCGAATAGGAGTGGTGATAGTGGACATCCTTGACTTGTTCTTGATTTTAGAGTGAGAGCTTTTCATTTTTTTCCAGTTAGTATGATGGTTGTTGGTTTGTCATAGATGGTTTTTATCAGATTGAGGTAAAAACCATCTATTCTGATTTTCTGTAGGTTTTTTATCAAGAATAAATGTTAGACTTTGTCAAATGCTTTTTTACATCTATTGAGATTATCATGTAGCTTTTGTCTTTGTGCTCTTCTTTCTTTTTGTTGTGCTATGCTTTCTGCAAATAGTCTTTTTGTCATTACTGTTGACTCCTGTTTTTTCATTGACACCCATCAAGCTTATATTATTTTTCTTTACATCATCTTATAGCTGTTAAATTGTTATTTTCTGGTCCCTTGTTTATTTTTAAGAGGCCTTTCCTCTCATGATTGCTAGCTGCAATTCTGTGTTTAAGTTCTAAAAGTCTATCTTCAGTTTTGTTCAACTTTTCAATGTAATTTTTAATTTCCAGGTAATCTCTTTGAATCTGTTTCATACATTCTAATTCTTTCCTATATTTTTCATTCAAGGTTTTCATCATTTTCCTATGCTCCTCTATTTTTTAATCTATGTCTCCCTTAGATATGCTAAGCAATTCTTTCATTATGACTGTCATTATTTTTATTTCTGATCTGATTTCCTCTGTAACCTCTAGGAGTTGTTTCTTTACTTCAGTTGCTATCATTTCAGAAATTTCAGGTGTATGGCTTCCAATTTCTTGTACATCAGTGTCTCCTGGACTTGCTCCAGGTGGGCTGTGGGCCTGAGATTGCATTTTGTTTCTTCATCTTGACATTTTCTATTTTTAAAAAAGTTTTTTTTTGTTTTCTGTGATGAGCTTCATGAGTGTTGGTCTTAGGTAGCTGCATCACTAGTATAAAGGCCTCTCTGGGAAATGTCTGTTCTTAAGAGATATCTTCTGTGTGTGGGAGATTCTTGGTTTGTGTCTCTCCCAGAATCCTACCTTCCCAATTAATTGCAAGTGGAACATTGGTTCCTGTTTGGCCTTGTCCCCAATCTTTTGGTGTAGGGTATGGTGAGCCTGTTATCCCAGAACTTCCTAATATTGTTACACAAGGGAGAAAAACTGATTACAACAGATGTGATATCCCAGCTAAAATAGTAAAATTAGCATCATGAGAGCATCAAGCACAATAATGATAGCATCAAGCAAACTGTGATAACTATTAATTCTGTACTATAGAACATAAGAGCAAAGTCTATAGTTATATAACAGAACCAATCATAAATTAGGAGTTTGTATGCAAAGTGTTTCCCCTTGTTGGAATAGATTTACTCTGGGTTCCTCCAGAGGAGCTGGTTGCCATGTCCCAGACACCTCCCATGCTGGCTGCCCATCCTGTGATGTAGCGGGATGCGCCAGGCACGTGGGTTCCTCCAGATAGAGGTTTCCACAATTACTGAGTGGCAGTGAGCTGGGTCTCTCCCCTCCCACATAGCTCCCTTGATGGCAGAGAGGTAAGTAAGCAGGGTCTCTCCCCTCCTGTGCAGCTCAGCACAGCTCACCAAGTCTCCTTTGATGGAAGGGGGCAGTGGATGGGGGTCTCTCTTCCCCCTCTCAGCTCAACATGGCTTACCAAGTCTCCCTCAATGGTGAGTGTGCAGTGGGCGGAGTCTCCCCCTCCCTGTGGTTTGGTGTGGCTCACCAAGGCTCCTTCAGTGGTGATGTTGGGGATGTGTTGGGAGGGGTCTCCTCCCTCTTGGCTCAGCACAGCTCACCAAGACTTCCTCAGTGGGGAGGAGGGTTGAGAGGGGTCTCAAGTTTCTGGTTTTTATGGGACTGAGGAGACACAAATTGTATTTTAAGTCACATCAAGGAGGAAAGACTCTGGTAAAGACCATGACATTCTCCAGTTTGGAGTTCTGACAGTCTGGCTTGATGGTCATAACATGGAAGTAGAAGCCAGAAGCCCTCCCAAAGAGAAGGCCTACACTTAAATCTCCTTAATCTTTGGTTGCAATAAAGAAACCTACCCCTGTCCAAACCACCTACAAGAAACACAACAAACCCTATTTCAAGAAAGATCATATCATTCAGAACTTCAAATTATCTCCATAGTTCTTCATGCATAATGTCTGATCTATGTGACTAAAAACCAAAGAAAAACCACAGTAAAACCAGACCTACATTGGAGGTATTAGACTTTTAAAGTAAGAGAGATAAAGACTTTAAAGTAACTGATTAATCAAGAAATTAGATGACAGTTTAACTACTTCTAAATAACTGAAGATAGAAAAACTGGATGGATGTTCTAGAACTGAAAATATAATAGCATAAGAATTCAACAGTGGGTTTCACAATATAAAAGGCATAGTCAAAGAGAGAAATAGTGAATTGGAAGGTGTTACGGTTGAAACATTATATCAACTTGGGGAGTCTAGAGGTTTGGCTGAGTGAATCAGCAGGAAGCCCTTACTTTGTACACATGCTGAGCCTGTGGAAGAGGAGGGCATGGAGATTATGTGAGTGCTACATGCCCCCTGGGGCGGGGGTAGCCTGTTTACAATGTAAGGGAAGGAAAGAGGCTGCTTGCCGCCATTCCTCCCCTTTGCTCCAGTTGTTTTTCCTGTGCTCTGCTGCCATGAACAGTTTGCCCGCTGCCATGTGCCACTCTGCCTCAGAACCAGCCAAGTATGGACTGAGACCTCCACGAACAGTAAGCTAAATAAACCTTTCCTTCCTTCATTTTGGGTGCTGGGTATTTTGTCTCAGCAGGGAGAGAAAAGTGACCAAGACAGAAGGTATGGCAGAAAAAATGTCCTTTTCAGAGAAGAATAGGACTTTTAAAAATAGACAAAGGGTATAAGAGACGTGGAATATAGTAACAGTCATGTAATTGGAGCCTTTGGGGGGAAGAAGGGTGACATATAGGGCAGGAACAGTGTTCAATTCAAAGAAAGAATAGATGTCAAACTCACAAGTAGTTTCAAAAAGCACACAAATAAACAAATACCATACACTAAGGCCCATGATGGAAAATGCTAGATGGCTGTAAAACCACCAATTAAATCACTGCTTGGTAACAATGTTTTCTACTAAAAAAACCTTCACAACAAGATGATAGGAAATTAATAATGGTTGTTGTATTACATATTGTTATCTTCAATGAAGTTGCTCAGATTACCAGATGTATGAATGCAGGATTGATCAAACAAAGAGAATAAAAAATAATTTTAAAAAACATTAGAAATGATACTAAACAAGTTGGTAGGAATTCAACCATGGTTATTATATTGCATATTGTTGTCTTCAAATTAGTGGTTCAAATTACCAGATATAAGCATGAAAAATTGATCAAAAAAATTTAAGCATGAAGATTATATGTAATACAACAACCATTGTTAATTTCTGATCATCCTGTTTTGAAATTCTAACATTTTTATTGTTTTTGTGTTGCTTTGTTGTCTTTGTTATTTTGTTGCTGCTATTTTGGTTTTTTTTTCTCTTTAAAATAAAAAAAAGTAAAAAAAAAAAACCCTCACTTACATGAGATGGTGAACCCTTTAGAACTTTCAAGATCATAAATATCCCATGGTGGCACACATGCAGTAGTTTTGCCACCACTGACCTAGATGGTTTGAGTGTTCCCATGGGTTCATGTGTTGAAATTTAATTCCTTCTGTGAGGTATTAAGAGGACCTTGCATATCTTGGACATGCTGGGCAAGGGCTGTACCACTGAGCTACACCCCTAGTCCTTCTAAACACCTAATCCACTATAGCGTTTAGAGATGGGGCCTTTCAGAAGTGATTCGCATTAGATGAAGTCATGGGGTAGGGCCTCCGGGATGGAATCTTAGTGGCTTTATAAGAAGAGAAAGAGCCAGGCATGGTGGCACATGTTTGTAATCCCAGCATCAGGAGGCTGAGGCATGAGGATTTCTGGGTTTGAGGTCAGCGTGGGCTACATAGTGAGTTGAAGGCCAACCTGAAGTGCATAGTGTGAAACTGGAGGTGGGGAGGACAGAGAGATAGAGACAAAAATACACAGAGACAGACCAGAAACACATGATTCCTGTCTTCTGCTCTCCTACCATGTGATGCCCTGCATAACTTGGGACACTTCCAGCAAGACTATACCAGATGTGAGCCCTTGACCTTGAACCAGAACTGGGAGCCAAAATAAACCTTTTCTTCATAACTCACCCAAACTTTGGTATTGTGTTATTGGCAACAGAAGAAAAACTAATACAATGGTGGGCACCATGGAATTTACAAGAATTTACAGTTTTTCCCAGTCTCACCTCCTGGTGGGAAGCATATTACAAGCAGTAGCTTTTGTGAGACTGTTTTAGCCATTGCCAGCTTTTTCCCTCAGTAAGGGTGTTGTGCACCTAGAGCTGCTGGTCTCCACGCACCTTTGTCTATAATCCCAGGAGAGAAACACCCAAGGCTAGTGCCTCATCTGCCTCAGCACATCTCTGACTGGTCACATGGGGGGCTCGGTGGAGCTATTAGGGTAGTGACCTGACAAAGGCTGCATGTTTGTTCTGGCCCCTGTCTCACCACTTACCCCTCACGCCATCTTGCACTGTCTCCTTTACTGCATGAAGATTCAATGCCCTAAGCTGTATGAGAAGGATCATAACTGTTACTTACCCTTTAAGTAGCTATGAGACTTAAAAGAGGTCACAGATATAGGGTTTAACATATAGAAGCCTGTTAATGGGTGGGTTTATTTTTAAATCTCCTTAACTCATTTGTGCAGGCTGATCAGCAGTCATTGATTTCTTCCTTATTAATAGTCGAGTTTTCTCCAAATATTTTTTGCGCCCAGTTTGCTCCTGTGGGAGCTGGACATAAAAGAAGAGAGACAGTGTACATTTTATATCACAGGGAAAAGCTTAAAAATTAATCTGCTCAGGTGTGTACAAGAGTTGGCAAACTTCACCCTTCAAAGGAAGAAGTAAATACTAAGTTTGAAAAGTTTCCAAAGAGCAAGAGAAAAAGGATCAAATAAACCACCTGGATGGTTGAAGAATTTTTTTCTCCTGACAGTAGAAGTTAACAACTGGAGTTGCTGCATAAAATCTCCATTTTCTCTATCAGAAAACTTTTCTGTTAATTGAATATTACTGATTCAATTTCCTATTAACCTGACTAATGTTGCTTCTTAATGAATGAATTTTTTTTTATATTTGTATGAATTTTTACATATGTAAATAACATGTAATTATTTGCATTTACACATTCTAGGTGCTTTACTGTGATTTATTTTACTCTCAGTGTATTCTTTTCCTTAGGTAAACATATTTGTACAGTTTAAATTATAATTATAACTGTAATTGTAATTGTAGAAAATTGGAAAACACACAAATTTTACCTAATATCAAGTATTAATCCCAGCGATCTAGAGGCTGAGGCAGGAGGATAGCCATGAGTTTGAGGCCAGCCTGGGCTATGTGGTGAGTTCAAGGCCAGCCTGAACTACACAACAAGAACCTGTCTCAAAAAACAAAAACAAAAATCCTCATTGTACCAGTCTGATGTTTTGGTCTCCTTTATCACTGAGAAGCATTTAGAAGAAATTAAAGAAGTGGTCAAATATGCCCTCCATAACATATTCACTGTGAGCCAGGCCCCACACAAAACTGTCACCAAGTATGGCTTTATGAGTCCTTGTGACAACCTGAGGAAGCTTTTTCTTTGGGTTTCATTTCTTTTTTTGTTTTGTTTTCTTTTATTAGGTAGAACTATACTCTTCCTTCTTTTCTCTCTGTCTCTCTCCCCCTCTCTCTCTATTTATATATATATATATATATATGTATATATATATATATATATAGAGAGAGAGAGAGGGAGAGAGAGAGAGAGAGAGAGAGAGAGAGAGAGAGAGAGGATATATATACAGGGCCTTGCACATTTTGTGCATGCTGGGCAAGGGCTCTACCACTGGAACTACACCACAGCCCTTCTTAAAAATTGATCCTGATTGGCAGTTTGTATACACCCCTGTATGTTATAGTATAGTCTGAGGCAGCTATATCTCTTCCCAAGGTGAGAGTCCAAGGATATAGATAAACCCAGGAGTAGTTATTATCACAGGGAAGATAACTGATTGAGTGGTAGGGCAACGGAGATGAGGGAGGAGAAAAAACAAACTGATCAAAAGGGCCATCATCTGTGTAACCTGAGTAACAAAGATGAAGTTAACATTATGTAGGACAGCATCCAGAGCTAATTCCCTTCTATGTTCTCTATAATTCTGTATTTCCTCAATCGTTTTTGTATTAGCAGAAATGAAGATAACTTTATATTATACAGCATCCAGTGCAAATTCCCTACTATCTTATCTATAATTTGGTATTTCCTTTAATGTTTTTGTGTTAACTAATGTGAAGATAACTATGTAATTCAACATCCAGTTCTAATTCCCTACTATATTCTGTATAACTTTGTATTTTCTGTATTGTTTATGGCTTTTCTGGTT
>PVLD010025000.1:0-12899 GCA_004027595.1 Dinomys branickii | reverse complement strand
AACTGAAAAATTGATCCTGAGACAGTGTTATGGTTGATACATTGTGTCAACTTGGGGAGTCTGGTGGTTTAGCTGAGTGACTCAGCAGGAAGCCATGGTGCTTACTTTGTATATATCCTGAGCCTGTGGAAGAGGAGGGCATGAAGATTATGTGAGTGCTACATGCCCCCTGGGTGGGAGTAGCCTGTTTACAATGTAAGGGAGGTAGAAAGAGGCTGCTTGCTGCCACTCCTCCCTTTTGCTGCTTGTTTTTGCTCTGCTCTGCTGCCATGAGCTGTTGCCCTCTGCCATGTGCCACTCTGCCTCAGAACCAGCCAAGTATGGACTGAAACCTCCACAAACTGTAAGCTAAATAAACCTTTCCTTCCTTCATTTTGAGTTCAGGTATTTTGTCTCAGCAATGAGAGAAAAGTAACCAAGACAGACAGCATCTCACTAAATTGCCCAAGTTGCCTCAAACTTTTGATCATCCTGACTGTTGGTTTTGGGAGGTTTTTTTGCAAGGAAGACAATATAATACCTGGCACATATTTTATAAGAGTATTTATAATAGTCACCCAAAGAATCATATACAAGAAAGTGCAGGAAATCTGTCCACACACTAAGACCAAGGAATCTAGCTGAGGGGCTGGATCCCAGGGAAATTTCCTGCATGAGTCCAGTTGAAGACATAGAGCTCAAAACAATGCCTCCCACGAGTTTACCTGGAGGCCTAGAGCCCATAACAATATCTCATGCAAGCTTATTTCACAGGTCTGTGCTGGGAAGGCCCAAAGGTCAGTGGTGGAATCTAGGAATTCTGTGTGAGCAGGATGAAAGATCTGTGCTAACAGGTTGAGGGATCTGCACTGGAGCCAGGAAGTGACACACAAAGTAAGAAGCAGAGCTCCCTGAAAGGTACCACAGCCATCCTCAGCAACAGTGAGGTCCTGAGCTCCCCCAATGGTGAAGACAGCTGAGTTTCCATGAGGAAAGCCAACACAGTAAGTTCTCCAGGAGACTGGTAGTGTACCATCTTCCCCTCCAGAGCCAGGAAACAATGCTAAAAGTGAGGACCAGAACTCCCCAAAGTGAACTGAAGCCGTTCTCAGTGCCAGCAAGGTCCTGAGCGCCTCAAAGGATGAAAATATCTGAGTTCATCAGGAAAGCCTGCATGATGAGCTCCTCCAGGAGAACAACAGCTCCTTACAGCTTCTACAAGCTCCCAACAGCCTTTCTCTGCTCCCAACAGCCTACTTCTTCTCCAGTTCTGCCTCTTATGCTGCTGGCAAGTCTTTAGGTGGGCCACCAACACCCAGCACCACGCTTACTCAGTTCAGCTGAGTAGCTAGAATCACAGTTGTGCAACACCACATTTGACCAGAATTATACTTTTAATATGAGAGTGAATTTGGGGACTGAAATAATATGACAATCCTCACTGATAAAATAAACTTCCAATCTAAGGTATATGACCCCAAATATACTTCTGTAGTGGTACAGAAGTTATTATGGTGGACTTACAGACCTACACTTCCTCCCCAGACCAGCACAGAGAATTCTGATGTCCTGCAGGACAAACTGGATATTGATATACCATAAGAACTAATACTATACCACCATTAACCTTAGAAAAGAAATATACAATTATACTATAAACCCTAAGACAACCAAATAGTGACATACAGCAAATATCTTCTACATGCAATAACTATACCTGCACTAATGATAGAAAAGAATTCAACAGTAGTAACATAATTAGCTATTTAGAGATTAATGAAGTCTATAGCCATACCACCCTGAATGTGCCCAATCTCGTCTAGAGAATAATGAAGCTTAATGGTTATATTATTAAAGTTACAATAGGTTGGGAATGGAGGATACAAAAAGAAAAAATTTGAAAAAAAAAAAAACAGTGGGGACCGTGGATTTAGCCCAGTGGCACAGTGCCTGCCTGGCAACCACAAGGTCCTGAGTTTGATCGCCGGTACCCAAAAGAAAAAGAAAGTGGTAAGGAGCAGCTGCTACACTTGGGTAACAAGTAATTCAATGCACACATTTAACAGAAATGTTAAACTATGACAAGCACCATCTGAGGATTAAGAGGAACTTTTTTTGAAGATTTCAGATGAACTCAACTTTCAGTATAACTCTACCTAATCTAAAGTATTTATAAACAGCTCATCAGAGCCCCTCTTTGTCATAGACTTTTGAGTTTATTGATGGGACCACACAGTAGGACCATTTTTTGCCTTTAAAATTGTTGTAATTTCTGTATGCACTTTGCTTTTTTATTAAACGTGATCCAAGGTAAGCCTTGACTCTTGAGTAATGCTAGGACAAAATTGTACTCTTAACACCAGCGTGGATCTGCTTTTCATTGTGTTTGCAATGTGAGCCAAGCAGTGTCCTCCTGCTGTGAAGCTAACATTGCCAGGATGAGTCCTCCACAGAAATAATTTCCACTTTTTTCAGTATTTAGTAATGTAAGCTATTAATGGTAACACATTTCTGGTTCAATACAAATGTAAGGATGTTTTCTAGTTGTGAATGGATGCTGGCAACTTAGTAAAATTTTACAACTGTTTAAATGTATAATGTTAACCTTAGGTTTATAAAAGCTGTTAAATTGGGTCTTTGTCATTTGCTACATGGCGGAGCCTGGCGGCCAGCAGGGAAGACCCAAAGGACTCAACCAGGCCTCCTGGTGCGCTGCATTGAGGTGGAGCCTGGCCATTCGTGGGGTAACCCCACCGACTCAGCCAGACCCCTGATGACCTTGAGGGCTTTTCAATGGGGGCTTGACCACAGTGAACCAGGTTCCCTGCCAATCTACCATCATTGAGAGTGGGTGCTTTTCCACCTCCTGCCATAGCAATCTGTGTGCATCCATGTTGGTTACAGCATAATTAGAAACAGCCATGTCTCTTCCCAATGTGAGAGCCCGAGGGAGTAAGTAAACCAAAAAAAATACAGTCACTATCATAGGGAAGAAGAGTGATTGGGTGGGAGAACAAGAGATGAGGGTGGAGAAAGCTGATTACTTGAACGAGCCATCGTTTGTATAACTGAGCAACAAATGTGAAGATAACATTATGTAATACAGCATCCAGTGCTAATTCCCTACTATCTTCTCTATAATTTTGTATTTCCTGTATTGTTTCTGTGTTATTCTGGTTTATATATCTCCAATTTTTTGTCTTTAAAATAAAAAAAGAACAGGACACCCCCCCCAAAAAAAAAAAGAAAGAAAAGAAATGTGAATGTGTTTGGTGCATTCTTTCTGAAGTGGGGGAAAAAAACATATATATATATAGCTGCTTAGCTAACATTGACCCAACAGGGAAGCAGGTCGCATACCAAGGGTACACGGAAAGAACAAAGATGTTTTGGGGAAAGGATGGGTCAGGAGGCTCGGGTCACCCACCCGGGTGACTGATGCCTAGCTGGACTTCCGGGGTCAGGTGGTGCTAATTACAGTATAGTAACAAGTTACTGCTTAAAATTTAAAAAAAAAGTTACTGATTATCCTTTAGGGAGGCATGTAGCCCTGGTCACTGCATCTTTATCTTAAGGCCTGGTCTTCAGATGTGCCTTCAGCCACAACTTGGGGGTCTTTATTTTTCTCCTAACTTTCTTGAGAGCCCAGTCTCTCTCTGTGTATTAACTTCTATCTAACTTAGCTACTATAACAGAAAGAGACCCCATGGACCAAAACCCCATGCTATTGATGCAGTTCACTGAGGCCAAGGGTTCTGCTGCTCTTCTGCCCTGGCTCTCCTGGGCCTGGGTACTCAGCTTGCTTCTGGGAGCTCGGTTCTCCTCTCTGTAAGGAGCAACATCAGGAGAGAGTCCACATTTTTTCCTTCCTTTCTTTTGCATGTGGACCATCTTTCTAACTTCTTTGTAGTTGCTCATATTTCCTTTCAGTTCCTTCCAAGTTCCCAGAGATCTGCTTCTCCTTTTTTCTTCCACAAGTTATTTTCTGATGTCTGGATTCTGGATGTCAAAGAGGTTGAATTTTGCATCCAACCGTCACTCTGTCATTTTCTTTCATCTCCATCATGCTTACTTCTAATAACAGTCCTGGGACTGGGCATTGTCATCTCATTTAACAAGAAAAAATTGGGGGTGAGGGATGTCAGGAGACTAGTAAGAAAAATTTCACAGGAAGCCCTCAAGAAGGGCACAGGGGAGATGTTCCATGGATGGCATGAACCTGTGTAATACGGTGACTTCCACAGCTTCAGCGAGGTCATACGCTCAAACTCATGAGCTTTTGAATTCATGTTTGGTTTTTTTATGACTTTTCTATTTTTCTTTTTACCATGCATTGTCATTTGTAATTATCATCATCATGTCCATCTAAGCTACTGTGTAATGCAATTTCAAAAGGTTTTGAGTCCCGGCTGTATCACATCCTCGCTGTGACCTTGGGAAAGTTGAGCTTCAGGGTCTTTATTTGGAACATGGAGAGGTTGGCAACCTCAGAGAATAGTCTGATGGTTTAATAAAGTGAATATTAGCATGTTATCTGGAACACAGCACTCAAGAATGCTGTGGAAATTGGTCAGTCTGAGCAGTTCGGCATCTGCTTTTTCTGAAAGGACCTCATGAAGCCAGATGTGCAGGGCTAGTCAGGCGTGGTGGGGCATGCCTGTAAACCCAACACTTGGGAGACCAAGTCAGGAGTTCAAGGTCAGCCTGGACTACATAGTGAGTTCAAGGCCAGCCTAGACTACATAGTGAGTCCCTGTCTAAAAAACTGTTCAGGGTTGAAAGCAAATGTTTGTTATAAATGACTGTATGGAGTAATCATCAAAAAATGCATAGCTGAGTGTGGTGGCATATGCTATAATCCCAGCTATTCAGAAAGCTGAGGAAGGAGGATCAAGAATTTGAGGCCAGCCTGGGAAATATAGCAAGACCTGGGAGAAAAAAGGAAAAAGGACTGGAGATGTGGCTCAGGGAAGTGCACCCCTGGGCTCTATCTCCTGTATGACAAAAGAAAAAAAAATACATTCAAAAGATATGCATGCTGAATTGCTGAATAAGCTAGCAATCTGGGTGTGGGGAACTGGGTGCTGTTCTCTAAGATAGGCCATGGTTAGATGTTGGGCCTGTAAAGAGCTGGTAATTTCTGCAGATAGGAGGAACAGAATGCGATTCTTCCAAAGAAGCAAGCAAGGGATTTGTTTTCTGGAAAACTCTCAGGAAACTGCCGGAGCCTTCTCTCAGGAAAGTGGAGGCCCAAAGCCTGGTCCTGCCCAGAGCCCCTGGAGGCTGGTCTGTCACTGGGAAGGCCCAAAGCTGCAAGGCTTAGCCATGAAGGGAAGCAGAGGGTCATCCCTACAGGAGGCAGTCTGCAGGACAAGGGAGCAGTTCTAGGCAGGGGAAACTGAGTTCAAGTCAAAAGATCACTACTGGGGGATGACCACATGGAGCAAGACACAGGGAAACCGGAAGGACAGCTATATGGCAAAGTGTGGTCCAGGAGGCACCACTCACCTAGAGTAAAATCCCGCCAACCTGATCCACGCAGAAAGCTGGAGAAGGTGGCAAGGAGATGCTGTATCAGCTACTACAGCTTGAAACAAAGTTGCTCTCTTTGGACTTTAAAATGTTCCTGTGCAGCTTGTTTTATTTTTGTTTAATCAAATAAACAAGAGTGTTTTTCCATGGGAAAAAAAAAAACCCTGCCAACATTACTCCCACGGCCCGGGAAAAAGTCCCTGCCAGGGAAACCTGTGGCCACAGCGTCCACTGGTGGGAATGCTGCATGCCAGTGGACACTGAGCCCCATGGCAACTTTGAATTTTTTAGTTTTCAGTTTTAATGGTGCTCTTTCAAAAACATAGATGAAGTTAAACAGAAACAAGAATTCCCCAACAAAAACAAACAGAGCCCCACACCCCCGTGTCTCTCTATGGAAGCTAAAATCAAGCCTTTTCCTGTGGGCTTGATAATACATAAATAGCCTTCCACTGTGACTGTCTTCTGCAAATAAAACTTGTCCTCAGCCAGTGGCTGTCTGGGTGCATCCCAGCGTGGTAGGTCATAAAGGAAAGGCCTTTGGATTCAGACTGATTTGCTGTCAAATCTTGTCTCTGGTTGCCGCGTGTGGTGGTGCACGCCTGTAATCCCAGCACTTGGGAGGCTGAGGCAGGAGGAT
Source organism: Dinomys branickii (assembly GCA_004027595.1). Classification (NCBI taxonomy): domain Eukaryota; kingdom Metazoa; phylum Chordata; class Mammalia; order Rodentia; family Dinomyidae; genus Dinomys; species Dinomys branickii. Next base: position 6,748 of record PVLD010025000.1, on the reverse strand, counting down.
CATTGCAAATTTGAGACCTCCCTGAGCTACAAAGTGGGCCCAAGACCAGCCTGAGCTGCGTAACAAGACACTGTCTCAAAAAAAGACAAAAAAAATCTTATCTCTGGATAATTTTTTTAACCTCACTTTTCTTTCCCTTTTTTAAAACCTCACTTTTTTATTAAAATTGTCTTGGTTATTGTGACAAAAAATAACTTTTATAAAACCTTGCCCTATCTGGAGTTATATGAGATAAAAGGTGAATCTTCTCCCTCACTTTCATCCTCATTTCTCTCCTACTCATAACTGTTTGATAGATTTTTTACAGCCTTTTTTCCCCAGTATTTTGTAGCTTCACTTCTGAAATTCTTTTAAAAAATGGTTATTGTTAGTACCAAAAAAATATGGATTACTTCTTCTTTACATACATCTGCCTTCTTCTTTATTGGTGCTAACAGTTTTCAGCTATTTTTCTTGGGTGGGTTGAACATCAGTTTTATCAACAATAAGATATAGATAATGTCTTCCTTGCAGAGCATCAGTAAGGACCCAGTGAAATAAAGTTGCCTTGCTTCACCACACTCAGTGGGGTTGTATATATTTTTGTTGTAGTTTTGAGACTGTGGCTGGCCTAAAACTCATGCAATCCTTCCGCCTGCCTCAGCCTCCTGAAAGTGCTGAGATTACAGGTGTGTGTCACAGTGCCCAGCTCTCAGTGGGGTTGAATATTAACTTGCATTTTCACTAATAACAGCCTTATGATGAGATCTTTCCTATACCAATAACTCTCTTCACCAATTATGGAAAAATGGATCACTGAAAAAACATAACTTGGTTAGAAAGGCTCTGGTTAAATAGAAAGAGGAAAGTAACATAAAATTTACCATCTTAACCATTTTTAAGTGTCTGCATCAGTGGCCTTAAGTACATGCTAGGATGTAGTGGTGATCTGGCTGTGATAGCTGTCACCCATGATCAACGGGTTGGTCTGGTTTATCTGGCTACCCAGGCAAGTTTTCCCATCTCCCTCAGTGCCCCATGTGTGTTCCCTCTCCAAAAACTATGTGCTCTGTCAAAGAAGATGATTGTTTTAGTTTCTTTGCAATTGTTGGGACAAAATACCAGGCACCCACAAGTTAAAGGAGGAAAGATTTACTCAGTTTGTAGAGGTTTCAGTCCATAGTCAGCTGGCTCCAAGCCTGTGCAAATAGCTGTGCTCTCCCACCACCACCATCAGATCCAGAACACTTTTTGTCCTACAAAAGTGAAACTCCTCTACCCTGAGGCCCTGGCAACCACCATTCTAACCTCTGTCTCTCTGAATTTGACTATTGTGGGTAGGTACTCCATGTCTGTGGTAGCTTATAAGAGCGCAGAGCATTCACCTTTTTGTGACTGGCTTATTGCATTCGGCATAAAGTCCTCAGTTTCATGTTGCAGCATGTGTCAGGATTTCCTTTTTCCCCTAAGGCTCAATAATACTTCTATCACAGTTTGTTTGTGTCACAGGTCAATGGACAGTGGGTTGTTTCCATTCCTTGACTACTGTGTGAGCAATGCTGTTATTGTGAGCAATGCTGTTATGAACAAAGATCTCTTGGGATCCCTGCTTTTAATTCTTTTGGGCAAGGAAAAAACTTCCCTTGTCTTTTTATGGTAGCAGGAGCTCTGGGAAGAGTGGCCTACCTAGTCCACTTTGTGCCACTTTGGCTGCAGAAAGGAGGTACCTGTGTCTGAGTGTCTCAGAGTATATTGTTTTACTGGAGGGGGGACTTGCTATATATCCCATGTGGCCTTGAATTCAGGGTGATCCTCCTGTTTCAGCTTCTCAAGGGCTGTGTTACAGGCATGGCCCACCATCACTGTGTACTGAGCTTGCAGAACTCCTTCAGCCTGCTGTCTTACCACCTGGGGCCACAGGAGGCGCTGAGCAAATGGGAGATTTTTTTGTTGTTATCGTTACCTTTCAGGATTTCCACAAACATACATTGTTCTATTTTGTTGTGTAATTTCAACTGCTCAAATGACCCCAAACAATATGCAAACTGCACTAAACCATCAACATTTAGCTTCTAGGAAATAAAGATGCAGCAGGAAGAAATAGCAGCAGGGGAAAGAAATGACTGGGAAACGTTCCCATAATGAAATGTCTTGGGGCTTTTATATCCCACCCTCCCCTCTGTTTAAATTCTCTGTATAATTCAATGCAGCATTGTTCGTAATGGCAGGAAAGTGTAAACAACCTAAATGTCTATCAGAGGGAGATGGTTAGATAAATTAGTCCTCTATTGCTGAGCAACCCCCTACAGCTGTAAAACAGAACGTCCAACCTCTTTGTTGAGAAAGATCAACCAGACATTTCAAATGAAGTAACAAAGACAAAATGCTGAGGAGATTGTAAACTATCATTTGTGGGAAAAAATGAACATAGTGTGTGTGTGTGTGTGTGTGTGTGTGTGTGTGTGTGTGTGTGTGCCCATGTATGTGCATCTATAATACATCCTTGGGCTGGCTGGTATGTCTAATGAAACTCTGGAAAAGATGACTAAGAAACCAATATCACTGGTTATGTATGAAGGTAGGAGAGAAATTTCACAGGATCTTTTTTAGGTAGATTTTTCCTTTCAAGCCATGTGAATATATCACTCACTGAAAAGATAGAAAGAACTTCTGTTTTTCTACCAGCCTGACCATAGGTGAGGCTCAAAACTTCAATTATTGATTTGTAGGCAACAGACAATTTCTTGCAAGAAAGACAAATCTATTATAGGTATTCAAAATATATCTTTTGGTGCAAAAAGTGAAAGAAAAAAGAAAAAACCTTCTGCTCTCTACTGTTATGGTTTAGCTCTAAAACATGCCCCAGAGGTTCCTGTGCTTACAGGTGGAACTTTCGGAAAGTTGGTTTGAGAGCTTTATAGCTACCTTGCGGTTAGGAGGCGGAGGTCTGATCAGAAGAGGTGGGTTGCAGGGCTGGGCCTAGGAAGGTTTGTCTCCCTCCCTGGCTCTTTTCTTCACCCCCTCTGCTTCGTTCCTCGTGCAGACATGAGCAGCTCTAAAGCATGAGCAGCTCCTCCTCTTTCCAGGCCCCTTGGCCATGTGGTCCTACCTGGGTGCCAGCCAGCTTGACTGGAGCCAGGAGCCAAAATAAAATTTTCCCTCTTTAACCTGTGGGTGTTGCTGGGCATGGTGGCATGTGTTTGTAATCCCAGGACTTGGGAGGTTGAGGCAGAAGGTTCACTGCGAGTTTGAGGTTAGCCTAGGCTATATAGTGAGTTTAAAACCAACCTGAATTACAGAGACCCTGTATCAAAAAGAAAAAAAAGACTGTGGGTGTTTAGTATTGTGTCCCAATGATGAGGAATGTAACTAAGACACCAGCACTGTAGGTGACAGAGAAGGGTAGGGAGGCGATGGTGCTCAAAGTCCAACTCAGCAACTGATCCGCAACTCTCTGACAAAGGGGAGTGTTTGGTCCAGAACGGTGGGACTGAGTTGGGCAGAGGCAGAAACTAAAGCCCAGATGGGCTAGGACTGGGTTTTACTCAGGGCTCTGTCTCTCCTGTATATTGCCCTGGGTGTAGATGTGGCAGAGAAAAGGTGCTCCCTAGTATAAGAACCCACCTTGGCTTGTGTGCTTGGAACCAGGACTTGGCTTACTCAGGATCCTAAAGTCCACAGTGGCTCATAAACCAGCAGGTAAACTGACAGACCAGTAAACAAATACACATTACTGAGTGCCCATCTCCTCAACGCCAGAACATTCCTGCTTCTTCTTTTTTTCCTATTCCCCTACCCTACCCTCAACCTCTCTTCCCCTCCTGATTTGCAAAAGCTTTGTTTCCGTTTTTTCTTCTTTTCTCAATTTTTCCTTTCCCCTTCCTCTCCTCCTCCCTGCTTCCTAGGTCCCCTTGCCATTTGAACATTTTCTTCCCATTTCCCAAAGTCTTATTATAAATTTTGGTCCTTATTTACACTTTCTCACACCAGAGAAACTGATATTTGAACATGTGTGTCTCATTTATTTCATTTAAGAAGCTCACCCTTCTTATTGGCAGAGTAGCACTCCATGGTACTAAAACAAACTTTGTCTTCTTTACCCATTCATAGGTTGATGGGCATTTGGACTGTTTCCAAGAGTTAGATGTTACAAACTGTGTTGCTATAAACATGGGTGTGCATACACTGCTGTGGAATGTGCTTTTAATTCTTTTAGAAAGACCAAGAAAGGAAATAACTGGGTCAAATGGTGTCTCTAGTTTGAGATTTTGAAGAAACTCCACACTGATTTCCACAGTGGTTCTACGAGTCTGTACTCCCACTAACGGTGAAGAAAGATTCCTTTTTCGTCACAGCCCTGCCAACATTTGTTATTGGTTGATATCTTGAAGTAGACATTCTTTCTGGAGTGAGATGAGATCTCAGCATTGTTTTAATTTGCATCTCTCAAATGACCAGTGATGTTGAACATTTTTTCATATATTTATTAGCCATTTGTATGTCTTCATCTGAGAAGTGTCTGTTCATTTCATGTGCCTATTTATGGATTGAGTCTTTAAATTGGGGGGGGGGTCTGATTTTTTGAGTTCTTCATATATTCTAGATATTAACCCTTTGTCTGAGGAACCCTAGCTAAAATTTTCCCATGCTGTGGGTTGTCTCTTTACTCTGTTGGTGTCTTTTGCTGTGCAAAAGCTTTTTAATAAGATGAGATCCCAGATGTTGATTCTTTGTTATACTTCCTATGCAATTGGGGTTCTATTCATAACGTCTTTGCCTACATCTCTGTGTTCAAGTGTTCTACCTTTTCTATCTTCCAGCAGATTGGGTGTTTCCATTTTGATATTTAGATCTTTGATCCATTTTGATTTTAGTTTAGTGCATGGTATAAGATATAGGTCTAGTTTTAATCTTCAGCATGTGGAAAATCAGTTTTCCAAGCACCGTTTATTAAAGAAGCTTTCTTCCATTGATGATGTTTGGCTCCTTTGTCAAAGATAAGATAGGTCAGTATGTATGGAGTTGTTTGTGCATCTTTTAATCTGTACCATTGATTCTTGGGTCTGTTTTTTGCCATATTGTTTTATCACTGTAACTTTGTAGTATAATTTAAATTCAGGGATTGTGATGTTCCCTGCCTTGCCTTTTTGGCTCAGAATTGCCTTTGTTATTCTCTGTCTCTTCTAGTTCCAAATGAATTTGAGGATTGTTTTCTCTAATTCTGTGAGAAATGCTATTGGAATTTTGATCAAGATTCCAAAATTAAATAACAATTTTGGAAGTATGGCCATTTTCACTATACTTCTTCTTCCTACCCATGACCAAGTGATATCTTTTCATTTTGTGATATCCTCTTCCATCTCCTTTTTCAGAGTACTATAGTTTTCAATGCAGAGGTCTTTTACTTCCTTCAGTAGATTGTTTCCTAGGTATTTCATTTATTTGGATGCTATTGTGAAAAGTGTTGTGTCCCTAGTTTCTCTCTCAGTATTTTTGTTGTTTGTGTATAGGAATGCTATTGATTTTTGAGTGTTGACTTTGTATCCAGCTGTGCTACTGAGTTTGATTATTAAATCTAGAAATCTTTTGGTGGAGTTTTTGAGGTCTTCCGTATAGAGTATCACCTCATCTGTGAGTAATGGTAATTTAACTTTTTCCTTTCCTATCCTTATTCCTAAAATTAAAAATTTTTTTCTTATGTAATTGCTCTGGCCAATGTTCCCAAACTATTTTGATAGAAATAGTGATAATGGACATCCTTGTCTTGTTCCTGATTTTAAAGTTAAATCTTTCAGGTTTTGTCTATTTAGTTGTTGGTCTGTCATAGTTGGTTTTTATCAGATTGAGGTAAAGACCTTCTATTCCAATTTTCTGTAGGGTTTTAATCATGAATGGGTGCTGCACTTTGTCAAACACTTTTTATGCATCTTTGACATGATCATATGGTTTTTTGTCCTTAGACCTGTTAATGGTGTATTACATTTTTAAAATTTATTTTAAAAATAAAAGGAAAACATATTAACAAACAGACATCCATTTATAGAATAGCATAAGAACAATACAAACAATACAGAATTACAGACAAAGTGGTAGGAAATTAACAATGGTTGTTGTATTACGTATTGATATCTTCAAAGTGGTTTCTCAGGAAAACAAATACAGACATGCAATATTGGTCAAACAAGTAATCATCAACTGTTCCTTTCAGTAAAGCAATAGTGTGCCAGGTGTGGTGGTGCATGCCTGTAATCCGAGTAATCAGGAGGCTGAGGCAGGAGGATCATTGTGAGTTCGAGGCCAGCCTGGGCTACAAAGTGAGTTCAAGCCTAGCCTGAACTGCATAGTGAGACCTTGTCTCAAAAAGACCAAAAAAAAATAAAATGTAATAGAAGACAGTAGTATAACTGTTAGCTATCCTATATATACATACATACATAATTTCCCCTTCTTTCCCTTCTCTTTTCCCACACCCCAGCTGCATTTTACTGAGAATTTTCCTTTCATTTCACAACATCTATCAGACTTCCTAGTTTTTATTCACTCTGTCAGGGTTTTATGCTAGTAAGACAATACATTGCTTACACAGGCAGGTCTGATTTATTTCATTTATGAGTATGGTCTCTAGTTGTGACCATTTACCTATAAAAGCCTCAAGTTTATCTTTCTTTATAGGAGCTGGGGATATAGCTCAGTGGAATAAGCGCCTGCCTAGCAAGCACAGGGTCCTGAGTTCGATCCCCAGTACCGCAAAAAAAAAAAAAAAAGAAAC
>PVLD010024999.1:0-24469 GCA_004027595.1 Dinomys branickii | reverse complement strand
AGTGGCAAAGAACATTTTCCAATTTGAAAGTTATTTGTTTTGCAAATATCCTGCAAAGAAACAAGAAATGATCACAGTTGGGTTTAGATTGAATGAACCACTCTTAGTGAAAAGAACAGAACCATACAAGGAAAAAATTACAAAATTCCGGGAAAATTAAATCAAAATCAGCAAATGAGTCTGCCTGGTTCACTCTGTCCTTCCTCCTCTGTGGAAGCTGAAGCTACATCATTCCCCTCCCACTAATCTGAAGGCCCGTCAGGGTCTGTCATCATGATCTGTAATCACTTATGCTTCTTAACAGTTTCAGGTATCTCTCAGGAAGTGCTATGGTTTGAATACGGGTGGTGTCTCTCAAAGACCCATAAGTAAAAGCTTGGTCCCTAATGTAACAGCAGTGGGAAGAGTTCTAGGCCTTTAAGAGGCGGAGCCTAAGGGGAGATTCTTGGGTCATTGGGGGCAGTCCTTGAAGGGGATCATGGGACTTTGGTATCTTCTTTCTTCTCTCTCCCTCTCTCTCTTCACCTTCCCCTTTCAAAACCACAAGCCCCTGTAGATATTTTTCTTTTTAAGTAGCCTGTGTAGGGCATTCTGCTACAGTGGCGGAGAGCTCACTAATACAGCAGGGCAGTGAGCAGGTCCCTTTGCCAGTCCCTGGGGATCTTCCTGCCCTCCGTTGTGACTCATGCTCTCTCCTTGCCCCACTGCATGAAAACATCCCCCTGGGAACCATCACCTTCCTTTAAAGGACAAAATTCCTCTGGTGCAGCAAGGCCTGCAGTGAGTTTCCTTTTCCTGCCCGTGTTATTTATTGTTACGGTGAAATAAAATTTTATAGCCACAGGATTTCAAACACACTTCAAGCAACATCACGTAACAAGGAAAAATAAGCAAGCAGTCAAGTGGAAAGATGTGGCCTCCAGTGTCCCTGTCAAACCTGGTGGCAGCTGAGGCTTGAGCTGCAATTGCTGGGGCTTATGTGCTACAGCTGCAATCCTGTGCTGATTGCTCAAAAATGCACCCCGTGTGCCCATCACCAGGTGGGAGCCTTGGGAGTCATCATATGTGAATCTCTACTTCCTGTGCCATGAGTGCTTTGCTTTTATGTGACTGGCTTTATTTACTCAGGTACGTATTTCCCAAAACATTAGGACCTCTGGGGCATTCTGATGGTCTGCAGAACAAAGAGAATTTGCAATCAGGACAGCTGCTTAGATAATGTGATGTAAAGAATGGAAACAAGCCCAGAGTCCTTTCTCTTGTCTTGGAGAGCGAGGTACACATGGAGACAACAGGGTTTGCGGTGGAGCTCGCCCCACCCCACCCTTGCTGTGCTCTGGATATGATTTAAACACATCCTCCCAAGGATTCACATGCTGGCACCTTGGTCCCCAGTGTGATGGAGGGAGGAGTAACGGGACCTTTAAGAGGTGGGGCCTAGTGGGCGGTCCTTACTGACCCTTCCCCATCACTCTCTGGCTCCCTGTCTTGCAGTGGGTTCTCTCTCTCTACTGTAGCTGCCCTGAGGTGAGGAGCCAAGGAGCCTCACTACAACCACTGCCATACTGTTACACTCTCAACCTCTAAATCTGTGAGTTAAATAAACCTCTTTTCTTGACAAGAGCCCAGGTATTTCTCTCTAGGAACCAAAAATGGACTAGTACATCTCCTTTCCACACTAGGGTAGAGCTGTTGTTTGGGAGAGTAAAGTTAAGATTCCACAGAGCCAAGCCAGAGAAACACCTGCTTTGTTGTCTCCTGATATTTGAAATGATAAAACAAGGTGGGCATTCTTCTTCCCATAAGAATAAGGCTTGAACTTAGAGGCTTGGGAAAAGGCAGCAAAGAGAGGAGGGCTCCTCAGGCTAGGCTGTGTTGATGACTCACAGAACAGGACCTGTTGCAGCTAGCTACTGCTGCATAACAAATCATCCCAAACTGGGTGGTGAAAAATGTTTTTCTCATGAGTCTTCAGTGTAACCAGAGTGTATCACCCGTGTTTCATTCTGGCTGCTGGAGCAGCCCACAGGCTGGGGCTGCGATCTGCTGAAAACTCACTCGCATGTACACAGTGGTTGGTCCTGGCTGTCAACTGGGGCTCTGCAAGATGCACCTGTGTGTGGCCTCTCTGTGTGACTGCTTGGCAGTTGGGCTATAAGGACAAGAAAGATCCAGGTGGAAGAGTACATGGCCTTTTCTGCACCATTTGCTACACCTTTTCTACACCTCTTCATGATGGTGTTCTAAAGAGCATGTGGGACCAGAAATCCCATCAAAGCTGTATTTGGGAAGCATAACCTGCCACTGGGTCTTGAAACTTCCTTTCAGCCCACTCAGCTCCTGGGAAAGGAGGAGAGAGACAGCTGAGAGCACGGCTACAGGAACAATGGGCTCACCACAGCCTGGGGTGTCTGCCACTCGAGGGCCCCCAGCCGCCAGCTCATACAGCAGCTCACAGGGACACAGATGTGCAAGAAGGGGTCTAGGGAGCTCACTTTCTGGGTTCTTTGGACTTGACAAAAAAAAAAATATTGAGGACCCAGAAACGTCAAGGAGGGTGCCTATTATGAATTACATTGAGAGGTCCTCCCAAAGCCTCAGCACTCATAGGTGGGGCTTTTGGGTGGTGACTGAATCGTGGGTGTGTGGTATTGGATCTGTCCGCTGGTGGGTTTACAGCTGAGTGTGAGGTTGGGAGGTGAAGCCTGGTAGGAGGAGGTGGGTCACTAGGTCTAGACAGATCCTTCCTACTCTGCTGAGTGCTGCTGCTTCCTGCCTGCCATACCATGAGCTCTTTCCGCCCACCACACTCCCCTGACAGCCGACTACGGACTGAACCTCTGCAGACTGTGAGCTGAAATAAACCTTCCCCGCTTTAGCTTCTAGGCGCCGAGTAGTGTGTCTAAAGAATAAGAAAGTAACTCAGTGCCATTCAGAAGAGGCAGGCAGGGGTCCAATTCTACTGCTAAAGCTCTATGTTCTGAGCTGAGTGATGAGTACAGTAATACCTCATTTCACAAACACCTGGATTCACAAACAGAACCGTTCAGCAAAATTTGGCTTCCTGTTTGCAAACTCTGTATCAGGTGATAAACACAACCATGGCATCCTTCCTAAAATTGTAGACTGAATTAAGTTCATGAACTGAGGCACAACTGGATCTGTATATATTTTATTTTGTACATATTTATTGTATACATTTAATTTATTTGTATATATTTTAATGATACTGATGGGCTATCCAACCATAAGCTCAGGGACCTGGGACACATTCCAGCTTTCTCCACAGAGCCACTGAAAATCCAATGAAACATCTGGCCACCTCTCCCTTTAATGACCGCTGTTCCCTCTCTGGCCACCAGTTCCTCACCATGATACCAGATACCCCTGTTTCTACTGCCTGATCCTGTCCTTCCTGACCATAGCAGACCAAAGCATCAGCAATCTGCTGTCTGTTCCTGATATCCAGCCTCTTTCTCTTCTCCTTGGGTTTTGGGAGATCCATAGTTCTAGAATAAATTCCAGTTTTCTGGTGTTAGAAGGCTCTTCCATTGCCTAGCTGCAAAAGAGGCCACACACGCAGCCTTTAATGTAAATGTCACCCCAGGGGGGAGAGGAGATGCTAATCTCATGCAATAGGAAATAAGTGGCACCCCCTGGAGGTGTTCAACAGGGCTGTCCGTAAGAGATCCTGGAGATGGCCTGACCGATCTGATGCTGGCCCTCATCACCCTCTGACAAATGCTGGAAGCTGGCACATAGTGAGACTCCAGTGCTAGGACTCTGTTTCCCACGTGCCAGACAGGTATTTGAGGAATGGCCTGACAGCCCTTCCCGCCCTTCCCTCCTGTGATACCGGGTCTGTCTCACACATGTGCTGGTAACAACACCGGCCCCCCTCATCTCATTTACATTCTGCTTAGACTCCTTCCTAGAAAACATACCTGTCTGCAGGAGGAAGGCGGTTGACGGTGTGGGTACTAAGATGCTCCCCACCCTGTCCCGTTTTTTTCAACTCTTCTGGTCCCGTTGGGCCTGACAATGACAGAATGAAACGGACCAGTTTGATGTCAGGTTCACTGGGGTCATTGTTCAGCCCCACTTGGATCTGACACTAGCTTTGAGGTGAGGGTTAGGGTACGTGGTGAATTTAGGACATGAATTAGGGTTATTTTCAGGGTTGGCATTAGAGTTAGGGTAGTGTTCTTGCTACAGTTTGTGTCTGGAATGCCGCCTCAAGGCCCAGAACGTTGGTACTGGTAGGCCACATGAAGTTTAAAAGATGGGGCCAAGTGGGAGAGTCCTACTCATTAGGGGTCTGCCCTTGAAGAGGAGGGTAGGGGCCCAACCTCTCCTTACTCCACTGGCTCTTCCATTTCCCAGCTGCCATGATGTAACCAGCTCTGCACTCCTCACCACAGGCCCAATCAGTCCCATACTGAAACCTCCAGACTGGCAACCTGCAATAAACCTTTTCTCTTTGTAAGTTGATTAACTCAGGCATTTTGTTCCAGGAATGGAAAGTTCACCAGCTTCATTATAGATAAGCTAAGAAGATGGCTAGACTTAGGTGGGCATTAAATTACAGCTAAGGCCAGAATTCAGATTAGAATTGGGATTATGGTGAAAGCAACTCTTACGGTTGAGGGGAGGCTAGGATAAGAATCAAGGCAAAGATTGGGTCATGTGTTAGCTGTGGTCTCCCTCCTTTATCACCTCCCAAGGGACATCCAGCCCCTTAGGGCCTCTGTGCAAGTTAGAATAAGTGAACTCATTCCAGTTACCTCTCTGTGGTCCATTCACCCGAATATAGTGCTTTTACTTAGCAACAATTCCCTTGCAACCAAATGCAGAGATTTTACTGGAACAATCTCATCCATTTTTACAAATTCCCATGTAATCTGTGCCTGCTTCAGGACCTAGCACCTCTCCTCACCCGGAAATGTTTCTGTGCCCCTTTATCCTAGAGGTGCCACTAATCTGACTGTTGTCACCAGAGATTGGTTTTCCCTATTCTAGGACTTAGTACCATCAAAAGACAAAATTACAATTCCTTCGATTTGAGGATCTGAGTTGCTTTTGTGTGCAATTCTAGAATGGGGCAGACTTCAGAACCAGAATAAGGTCAGAGAATCCCAGAGCTGCCACATGGTCAGATGTGGTTTACGGACAGAAAGCGGAAGCAGAAATAGACCACTTAATTGGTCACAGAGCGGAGGTTTGCCCCAGTCACATCAGATAGCTGCCTCCTGTGCTGAGAGTCAGACTCCAGTGTGTCTGTGTACCAGGCCAAGTTGTACGTTGCATCGCATGAGGACTGGAGAGTGAAAGAGTCTTCAGGCTTTAACTTAATTTTTATTTAATAGTACAAATGGAATCATACATTATGTACTTCTTGGCATGGAGCTTTCTTTCAAACACCTAATGCTCTTCCGGTTTGCCCTCATTGTACTCTGACTTTTTTAGTACAAGACTTATATTCTGATTATTTTTAGTAGCAGGGACTTCTTTGCTATCTGCCCAAAGCCTGTCACAATAACTGTATGAATCTGCCCCCTCTACAACATGGGCTGTGACCTCCATTCTCACAGGACATGCTCTGCTGGAAAATTGAAGTCATAGATGATTTCTATACTTAAATTTGCTTTGATTAAATAAAAAAGGGCTCCATAATTTATTTCAACCAAGGCTGATAAGAAGAGACAGCGTGTCACCTCCCTCTTGTCTCGCCCATCCGATTTGTACCCAGAAGAGCTGTGCGTGGCCAGGGAGTGTGGGGGGAGCCCCTTTCCAGTAAGGAAGGGCGGGCAGGGATCTTTCCAGAATCAGAGAAGCTGAGCAGTACTGGCTTGGCCTGACGGAGAGGCTGCTGGATATGAGGTCGGGAAACATGAGTTCTTACACCTGGTTTTGCATCCTCAGGCCTAGCACTTAACCTTGACTCATCTGAACATGATTTGCCATAGTAATAACAACTAAAATTAGGATTTTGCCTCAGAGACCCTGGAATAGAGTAGGCAACTGGCCAGTGTCAAATGGATGTCATTCAACATGGTTTGTCACCTACAAAGTGCTCGTTGGAGCCTCCGACCATCGTCTCTGAAGACAGGGACAGGCCACCCTGTCACTCCTTGGAACTCTTGCAAAGTTGGCTTTGTGGAAAGATTCCCTTGTCTGCATCATCAGCAGAGTGTTTCCCAAACCCGGGCCACTGGAGAACTCTGCCTACTCCCAACTCTCTAGATGACTTGTTTTGTTTTGTTTTGTTTTGTTTTGTTTGCAATACTGAGAATTGAACCTAGGGTCTTTGTGGCCTTTGCACTGAGCTATAGCTCCGACCTTTTTTTATTGTTTTATTTTGAGACAGGATCTTGCTAAGTCACTAAATTGCCCAAACTGGGCTGGAACTCGTGTTTCTCCTGCTTCAGCCTCCCAGAGTGCTGGGGTTACAGGCCTGGACTACCACATACAGTTTAGGTACTTTCTTACACTTGCATCATTAGTCCAATGTCCCATCTGGAGCCAGCACTGAAGAGCTACTGCTCTTCCAGGGATGATGGATTCTATGGTGTCAGGACAGGGGAGCAATTCCACACAGAGAGGATATCCTTGAGGCTGGTCTTTACTACTGCATACCATTATCTTTGGAAGGTAGTGACCCTAGAGGCCAGATGGAGGACACAGCCCCACACCAGAGCACCCACAGGTGGGGAAGCCATCATTCCCACCTCCTACAGCCTCCCAGAATGCAAAGGACCCCCAGAGCCAGCTGCTGTGCAGCAAGATCAGCACTCACCAGACATGCCACATGTGTCTCTGTGGTCTCCGCCTTGCCTGAAACCATGGCCCTAGCTTTGACCAGAATAAAAAATGACACGTCACTTGCAGCGTGAGGCAGGTAAAGGTGGCATGCCGCAGCCTCCCTCTCTCACCTTACACAGGAACCAGAGGGGACACGCCCTCCAGGTTGTGGGTCTCTGGAGCACAGGCAGGCTGCTATCATCGTGTGACGTGCGGATGAGACTTGAGTGTTGTCCAAGCTGCTGGGAGTCACAGTCAGGAAGGACAATTCTGGCCTGTGCAGCAACCGAACAGCTTAGCTCTTGGAAGTGGTGTCTATGAGCCGAGATGCTCTGAATGCTCTTGAGGACAGTCTGCAGCTGAGATCACCACTTTCAAGGGTGTGCAAGTGACCAAATCCGCCTCCTAAGCACTCAGGACTTAAGGACCTGGATCTGAAGCACTCTAAGCGCTAACAGCCCCTAAGACCTGGATCTGAATATTCAGCACCAGCATTTTTGTGTTACTGGGATTTGAGCCCAGGACCTTCATTTGCACTAAGCACATCCCCAGCCTTTCCTTATTTTTTTTATGTTGTGGCCGGTTCTCATTAAGTTGCTAAATTACCCAGTCTGCACTCAGATTCACAGTCCTCCTGCCTCACCCTCCCAGAGTGCTGGGGTTACCGTATGCACCACCATGCCCTACAACATCTTAATCCTTGAGACACCTTCCAGCTGGAGATACCCCGCCCAGATAGTATCTATAGCCCAAAGCCAAGTAACTAGCTACCCGTCCAACCCCTGTGGCTGCACTTAAGGAAGATTTTATGGGCCTGCTCAATTACGGAACAACACAGGCACTAAACTCCCTTCGTGGCTTTATTGTGGAAAGATGTTATAAGCTTGGTCCATGAGGGCTGAGCCTAGCACATCAGTTCAGAAATCACAGCCTCCAGAGCCCAGGGGGTCGCCCAGCCAGGCAGGTGCAGACCCAGTCTGGGACTAGAGGAGAACGGGTGCCTTCTGATCTCCCCCACCCTGTGTTCTGACCCAGTCACAAGACTTCGCCCTCTCAGCGAAGGTCCTGGAAAATTCGGGCCCGATCCAGCCCCCCATATATGATGGGACAATGCTGAGTTCATCCCCAGAGGGATGCAGGGTCAGCACAACCTGTATGTCAGCCTCCCCGGCTTCATCCCATGCCCACTGCCGCCCCCGCAATTTGGGGAACAGATTGAGAGAAGCAGAGAACTGCAGCCGCCGGCAGACTGAGAATTGGAGCCATGGAGGGAGGACAGGCCACCTGTGTCCCCTCCCTGGCCAGCATAATTTGCAGTGAGCTGTTTCCCCAGCAACAGACTCCAATTGGTCCCCATCCCTGTCTGTCCATAGGCTGACTCAGATCCTCGAAGTGCCCCTGCCAGGCTAGGAGATCCAGCTCAGCCCCATCCCGCTTTGTCCACTCTCAGGATGGAATTAGGATGTTTGGAGACTCTGGACACTGAATTTGCTGATATCCCAGCTTTGGCCCCAGCCCATCCCTACACAGTTCACAACAAAATGGAATTTCCCAGCCTCACACAAAACTCACAGTGATTCCCCTTCCCCCCCTCTGTCTCTGGCTCCTGATTACAAATTTCTGCACAACTTCATCCCAAGTAGTTTCCTCTCTACCTCTTCATGTTTGTATCTCTGTGCATGTATTCGTGTGTGGCTGAGTGCTGTGTGACTCCAGGTGTGGCAGTGTGTGAGTGTGTGTCCCATTTCGCCAGGCCCCTGTGTCTGTCTCCCCACCTTTCTGCTGCTCTGCCCCAGAGCTTCTCCCTCTGTGGAAGAACCCCTGACAAACCCTGTGTCCCCAGAGAAACTAGGTTCAGGGATTGTGTTAGTCAGCTCTCCCACTGCTGGAACAAATTACCCGATACTCACACGACAAAGGAAGAGAGGGTTATTTGAATAACGGTTCCAGGGGATTCAGTTCCTGGTTTGCTGTCTCCATGGAAGAAAAGTATGGTGAAAGGTACATCAGAGCAAAGCTCCTTAGCTCATGGCAGCCAGGAAGCAGAGCAGAGGGGAAGGGGTGAGGGACCAAACAGTCCCCAAGGTCACACCTCCATTGCCCGCCCGGAAGTGTGCTGTACTAATCCCCTAGACAGCTCCCAGCCAATCAAGCTGGCCAGCCCTCATAAGGGTGTGGCCAGAAGGCCAGGAAGTCCTGAAGTCTGTCAAGTATAGCACTACCTTGGATCCTCATACAGCCTGACCAGGCCCCATCAGAGGGGCAGGCTGGACCCAAGGACCTGGAGTCACTCTACCACCACCCCCACACCCACTCTCACCATGTGCCAAGGGGTTGATACACTGCCCCACCCAGTACATACAACCATCCCAATGTACTCTTATTCCCAGTGTCACAGGTGAAAACGGAAGCTCAGAGAGGTTAAGTGACTTTCCCAGGACCACACAGCTAGGAAACGGGGAGCCAGGATTCAAACTCCGACTGCCTAAGGACTATGCTCTTCCTGATGGGTTCCACTCACTCCAGAGCAGAACATCCAAGCATTAGGAGTGGGGGGACCACACAGAGGCCAGCGTGGGCAAGCAATGCAGGTGCAGGAAAGCAGGAAACCCCAGAGTAACCCCAAACCTCTTCCCTGGTCAAGCCAAGGGCATTTTGGAGGGAATTCTGAGAGCCAAGCAAGAAGATCTTGTCCCTGGGCTATGCTGGGAGGTTGGGTAGGCAACTGGACTACTATTGTTGTTAAAAAAAAAAAAAAACAACTCAAAATGTTCCAAGGCATGGTGGCATACACCTGTAATACCAGCACTTGGGAGGCTGAAGCAGGAGGAATGCTATGAGTCCGAGGCCAGCCTGGGCTACGCAGTGAGTTCAAGTCCAGGCTGAACTGCATAGTGAAACCCTGTCTCAAAAAGACCAAAAAAATAAATTAATTAAAATTCCAGCAACACAGAACCCTCTTCCTCCCTGTGCCCAGGAGTAAAGAGCACATCCATTTCGACCTTCCTTTTTCCCCATTCGCAAAACGGCGCCCACCGCCAAGCCACTCCTGTGACTGGGATCTGCCACCAAAATGTCACAGATTTCCTTAAGTGAGCAAAGGCCTTCAAGAGTCCTGGCTGCCCTAAAACACAGCTGCTTCCATGACCAGAGCAGCCACAAAGACACTCCATGCCTTCCAAGTCTATGCGCTTGTTCAAATCCACACTTCAGAAAGATAATGAAGAGCAAGTGTTTTCTTTGGGGAAATTGCTGGCCGCCCAGACTGGTGCTCCATTAGCCGCCGGCTGATTGACCCTGCTGCTGCTCCCCTGAGCAAACTTGGCTTTCTCTTTCATTAGCAGTTTACAATCATGGTGTTTAATTACTTGTTGTGCTGACATTTGGCACTGTCTTTATTTACTTGGCTCAGGCCCCAGGCCGAGAACTCAGACTCTTCCCTCTCTCCCCAAGCACAGGTGGGAGGAAGCAGCTCTCCCTTGCCTGCCTCTGCCCAAGCAGGGAGAGAGGGACACGGGTGGGTAAATCTTCTCCTTGCTGATCAGAGTGGCTCCTTCAGTTCCCACAGCAATGCTTTGAAGGAGGTGAAGAGCATCTCTATACCAAAAAAGCAAGCGAGCCCCATCGGAGATTAAGGTAACCTGCTCCCAAGCCACTTGTTACGGTGCCCCCCCAAAGATGCAGGTGTTGAGGACCTTTTCCCCAGTGCAGTGAGACCTGAAGAGAATATTGGATCACGAGGGCGAGAATCTCATCAATGGATTAATCCATTCACGAGTTCAAAGCTGAATGGGCTGTGACAAGGTAAGGCCTAGTTAGAGGAGGTAGAACACTGGGGTCGTGCCTTTTAAGGCTGGATCTTTCCTCAGACTCTTTCCCTTTCTTTCTGCTTCTTGGCTGCTGTAAGGTGAGCAGCTTGCTTCTGACACACCCTTCCATCACACTGTCCCTACCTGGGACCCAGCTGGCCATGGACTGCACCCTCAGAAACTGTGGGCCAATCAAATCTCTCCTTCTTCAAGTTATGTATGTCAGATATTGTGAACCAGTTTCAGAAAGGACTGCTAAATGGGAAGGCCAAAGCAAGAACCCGTATCTGCATGCCTGATTGATGTGCCTTTTCACCCCCACAAGGCAAGACTGGCCTCAGAGGAGCTGCAAGAGGCCAACCCACCTGTAGCTCACATATTTCAAGGAATAATTGGCAAACAGGCCATTTTATAACTGCTCCAAAGTCAAGTCCTCATTGTGGGGAAGACTTTCACAGCCTACGCATCCACACAGGAGACTTCTATGATCTCAGGAGTGGGAATTTCTCCCCACCAGCAAGCCACCTATGCTACCATGGACACCAGCCATGTGTCCTCCGATCCAGTTCAGTGTCGCTGTTGTCTGCATGGGATAGCATCACATCCCACAGAGAGAGGGTTCAATCCACAAGCCTGCCCCACCACACATACTTTAGATGTCACCAGCCCCAGACTGTTTTACCTGTGCTTCTGACCTACCAGCTAGAAACTAGGACTTCCACAACCCCTCTTTGGGTCCAATCAGTTTGTGAGATTGGTTCACAGAACTCAGGGAAATACTAATTTATATATACAAGTTTTTACTTTTATAAAGCATATTAACACAAACTGTAAGCCAGGCATGGTGGCACATGCCTATAACCCCAGCACTTGAGAAGCTGAGGCAGGAGGATTGTTGCGAGTTTGAAGCCAGCCTGGGCCACAAAGCGAGCTCAAAGCCAGACTGAACTGCAGAGTGAGACCCTGTCTCAAAAAAAAATAAAAATAAAAATAAAGCTGTAGATGCAGAGCTGTGGAGGAAGGATATGGGAAGCGTGCAGAGTGGAACTTTGCTCTTGGGGATGCCGTCCTCCAGGGACTTCCTCACGTTCAGCTGTCCAGAACCTCTCCAAGCCCTGCCTTTGGAGGACTTTTGGAGGCTTCCTTACATAGGAACGGTTAGTTAAATCTTTGATCCCTGAACAACAGAGGCTCCAGCCTGTCCCTCCTTCCCTGGAGGTTCAGGGTGGTGATAGAAGTCCCAGTCCTCTAACCCCACCTTGGTCATTCTCACCTGGGAGGCACCAGCCAACTCATTAGCATACAGAACGATTGATCACTTTGGAGATTTCAGGGGTATGGAGAGTTGTATGCCACGAAATAAGGTGAAGAACCAATATTCCACAATACCCTGCCCTCGCATGTGGCTCCCTGGGGGGTATGGAGTCCCTCTTGAATCTGACCCATTCCGACTCATGTGTACCCCGAGCTGCCCGGGGAGCTTGGACAGTAGCATTTTATGGAGAAGCGGGACAGAGCGGGGGGCTCTAGCAGCAGCCATCTATGAGGAAGCCCTTTTCCGCTCCAGACCCTGGGTGCCCTGCATATAAAACAAAAAGGGTGGGCTGATCCGTGGCTCTCAAATCTCAGCAAGCGTCAGGATGCCCTGGAAAACGGCAAAACCCAGATCCACCCCCACCAACCTGGGATGTCGGAAGAGGAGCATTTCTGAGCAGTGTCTGAGAAATATGGATCCTGCTGGGTGTGGTGACAGGCTGAACCACTGTCCTGGCCCACCTCAAAAGCCTTTCCACGTGCGCTTCTCCTCCATGCATGACCACCCCTCTCCCGCGTTCCTCTCCTCGCTTTCTGAACACAGCAAGCACCGATCCTGATAAGGCACAGGCCTCCCTGGTACTCTCTACATGACATCTATGTGTGGCTCTGTCATTTCCTAGTTCTGTGATATGGCAAAGTGATTTGTCTCTGAAAACCCTCAGTTTGCTCTTCTGTAAAATGGCTTTGTTGTGAGGATTAGAGGAGCTGTGCATGCACAGCACCTGGCAGCATGGTGACCAGCAATCATTAGAGTTTCAAGTGCCTAGTCACTAATCCACCCACCTGGGAAGCCAACCAAGACAGATGACCCCACCTTCCCACATGGTAACCTCACTAGACCAATGTGGTTCAAATGTGGCAGGGTCTGGTGCCTACCAGGTAAAGAGGGCGCCTCATCCCAGGCCACACCCTGGAGAAAGCCATCTCTAAGTGTTCCTCAAATTCCAAGAACAGGAACTTCCGGTGGCCTAACGGGATGGACCGCAAAAGTGTTCCCAGTAAACACCTCATCCCAAGGGAAAAGAAGCCAGCTTATGTGAGAACTGAGCCTTTTCAGTTGTGGGATCCAGGGAAGGGTTTAACGTTCTGCATTTCTAACAAGCCTCTCAGTATGCCCAGGCTCCTGGCCTGTGGCATATTGTGTGCTTTCAGTAGCAAAGTTTACATAGCATTTCCTTACAAAGCCAGCCTAGAACTACTGCAGAGTAAGATGCACAATGTCTGTGGGTTTTCACACAAAACCCCAAACACCCAATAAATGTCCCCTTCACACTGAGACCATGTTAGACTCTGCAGCCACACACATGCCACAGGATCTCTCAGGATGCAAATTCTCTGCTCTGAGATCTACCTGGTAGAAAATCCAACTGATCCTTGTCAGAAGCCACAATGCTCCAAAACTCTCTGGGGGACACTCAAAGCGTGGCCCCAAAGAGCCCTCCCAGGAGGGCTGAGGGGAAAGATAAACGCTGCTCATTTGCCCCCACAACAAACCCTTAAACCACAAAGGACGTAGGCCTTCCGAGCATACAACAGCTGTTGGTTAAATCCACCCCCTTCCCAAGCACAGACTCACCAGAGCCCAAGGGAGGAAAGAGCGTAACTAAAACTGAACAAGTTCTTCCCAAGAATTCAGCATCCCATGAGAACCCAAGCCAACTGCTGCAGATCCTCTTGAGCAGAGGGACTCACAGGGGAGAAGCCTCCTAACCCTGGTCCCCTGACACTATGAGAGCCAGCAGCAGAGCAGGGCAGGGCAGAAAGGAAGGGGTTTTGGTGGCCTAAACTTTCATCCCTCAAAAACCTCATTCAGAGAGAATGTACCCAGAATGTGCCAGGGGAACAGAGGAGAATCAGCAACCTCATGAGGTCCTTGGTTAGGCAAACAGGAGCTGGAGGAAAACACGATGTCCTAGACTCAGGGTTCCAGAGGGACATTCAGAGAAACCGACACCAGGACTGAGCACTGACAAGGAAATATTGTCTGTGAGCTCTGTGAAGCATTTCTGGCTCCCGTTGTGGTTTGGATCTGTGTCCCCAAGGCTTGTGTGTTGGGGGCTCGGTCCCCAGTGCAGCAGTGCTCGGATGGGGCTTTTAGAAAACAACCGGACCATGGGACTCTGACTTCGTCAGTGGATTATGCCATGGAGGAGTTCAGGCTCAATGGGCTTATCGGAAGGTGCAGTGCAGTTGGATGAAGCAGGTCACTGGGGCATGGTTTGAAGCATATATTTTGCCCCCAGGTCCTTGCCTGCTGGCCCTCTCACCCCTCTGCTTCCTGGCTGCCATGAGGTGAGCAGCTCTGTCCCACAGCACTCTAGCACATCACAGCCCATAGCCGTGGAGCCAGCTGCCAACCATGGACTGCACCTCCAAAACCATGAGCCCCAGTAACCCTTTCCTCCTTTAAATTATTATTCTCAGGCACTGTGTCACAGCACTAGAAACCTAACACAACTGCTTACAGAGCAATCGGGCCACCCTGAGACTCTAGAGCAATAGGCCAATGTTCAGATGCCTGCCAACAGCACCAGCACAGAGGAGTGTTCTTTGCCAGCCCCTGTTGAGGGGCAGGACCTCTTTTCCAAGTCAAATTGTACTCGCCGCATGCAGCCTCTGTCACCACATGAGCCGATTCCTCATGGTAAATTTCACTGTGTATAGATGCTGCTTGACCTGCAATGGGTTATGTTCCAACAAATGTGTCAAAAACTTAGAACACTCTAAGTCAGAAATGCACTTAATGCACCTACCCTATTAAACATCGTTGCTTAGCAACACAGTACACTGCAGGGCATCCGTGGTTGGCCCTGTGACCCTGTGGCTGAGAACCAGAAGTCACTGCCACAGCCCAGCACTGTAGAAACATCACTCTGAAAACTTCTAACCCATGAAAAAATCAAAATGAATGCATATTACCTTTGCACTATTATCAAGTAAAAAAAAAAAAATGATAAGCCAACCATGGTGAGACGGGAACAGTGTGTATATCTATTGTCTTAGCTATTCAGCTCATTATAACCAAAAAAAAAGCCATAGTCTGGGAAATTTATAAGCAGCAGGAGTCTATTACTCACACTTTGGGAACTTGGGAAGGCCCAGGTCAAGACTCCAGCACAGTCAGCGTCTGGTGAGGGCCTGCTCACTCCCTCCTCCACAGACAGCACTGTCCTGCCATGTGCTCCTGGTAGAAGAGGAAAATGAGCTCCCTGCACCCTCCTTTAACTAAGGACGCTGATCCCAACCACAGGGCCCATTGCTTTGGGGCCTCTGGTAGGTGCCAGCGGGCAATGGTGGGGAAAATGTGATGGGAAAATTGCTCATCTCATAGCTAGAAAGTGAAAGAGGAGAAACTGGGGCCCCACAATCCCCTTTGCGGCCACGCTACCAGTGACCCAAAGGCCTCCCACTAGGCCCCACCTCCTAGGTTCCCACAACTGCTAGTGCCAAGGTGAGGACTCTGCCTGTAACACCTGGACGTTTGGGGCCAGGTAAGAGGCTCTTTGATGGCCACTGGCAATGTCTCACTGCCAGCTTGACTGACAAGAGTGGCCTGGTCTGGGGCTAATTCCTGGCGTGGGACCATCTCCTGGAGTAAGTAAACGGGCCCTGGAAGGGACAGGCTGGTGAGATTTATGACACAAGCCCAGTCTTCTCCCCAAGGGACACAGAAGATGCATTTAAAAGAGAGCGGGGCCCAGGGGCTCTGGGAGGAGAAGTAGGTCAGTAGGGCTGAGGGACGCAAGCTTGGTCTGCGCTCTTCCTCTCCAAGAAGCCAGCTGGGGCAGAGGCGGGAGGAGGAGCTGAGGCGGCGTGGAGCGCCGGGGCCAAGGTCTTTGACCCTGTGTGTTAATCACCAGGCCACAGGGGCAGGCGGGCGCTGGGCTCTGGCGGGTCTAATTGGAAGCAGGGCAGGCAAGGTCAGCCTGGTGGGATGGAGGCAAATCCATCACTCTGACCACTGAGGAGTCCCCAGGGGCCAGAGGCTGCTGTACAGGAGGAGAGGGAGGAGGCTGAGGATGGAGGAGGCAGCCAGAGCCTCAGAGTGACCCAGGCGCCCCTGGGCTCTCTGCTGGCCTGGCGGACTCTGTCTGTCTCTGTCTCTCTCTCTCTCCTGGTGATTGAACCACCACACCCAGCTCAGTTTCCCAGCCAGCCACATGGAATAATGTTCTATCCAAACTCAGGGGGCTTTATCACCTATGAATGGGCAAGTTCACAGGGAGTCTTGGCCCGTTCATATCTTTGACTCTGCACTGAGGAAGGCTGGGCTGCTTTAAGTCCAGTGGGAGCGAACCTATGGCACATGTGCCACACAGGCAGGCAGGGCCCTCTCTGTCAGCAAGCGAGCAAAGTCACCATGTTGGTTTTTTTCTAAACTAAAACCTCAGTATTCAAGTTTAACTGCAGTATGGGCACTTTGTGGTAAGTAAGTGGGTTTGGGGCAGCAGCTTGGGCACTGGGTCTCTAAAAGGTTCACTGTCACAGGCTTAGTGTCCTATCAGTTTCCTATTGCTGCTCTCTAACAAATAACTACCACTTAATGGCTCAAAACAACACGAATTAACATTGGAAGCAGGTATATAAACAGATGCTTAGACCCAAGTGTTCACTCACACTAGCCCCAAAGTGAAAATAACACAGATTTCTGTCAACTGATGGATAATGTTATACATTTCATAAATAATATTATAGTTCAATAATATTATTTCATCTACAGCATGGAATATTATTTGGCCACAAAGAGCAATAAAGAACCAATACATTATAAAAAGTACATGCTGAGCCAGACATGGCGGCAGACACCTGTAACCCCAGCATTCAGGAGGCTGAGGCAGGAGAATGGCAAGTTCTAACCCAGCCTGGGCAACTTAGCAAATTAGTGAGACTCCATCTCAAAATAAAAGAATAGAAGGGCTGGGATTGTAGCTCAGTGTAAAGGCCCTGGGTTCAGTCCCCAGTACCTCAAAAGAAAAGAAAAACTCCTCTCTGTTGCTTCTACCCCGACTCACTTAGCAATGAATTCTGGGGGCACCAGCTGCCTCCCTCCATTCCCTGCTTCTACCAGAAGCTTCCCAGTGAATCCTGAGAAGCCGTGTAGGTGCGTAAGCTGAGACTCAGAAGCCGGAGCTACAGTGACCTGGGAGGCCCCCTGGAAGTCTTGGTCACCAAGGCAACCTCTCAAGGACATCCTCACGCAACAGCCCCTGGACGACAAGACCATCTCTTTCAAGAGACGTGTTGGCTCCGGAGAAGCTCCCGGAAAGGCAGCAGCCCAGAGACCCACTGACGAGTGAACGGAGATCCAAACCGCCAGACCACCGAACCGTGCTGCCGAATCGAATCGGAAATACGTTCAGCGGGCACAGGTGGGGTGCCAAGCGGAACAGAGGGAACCCTGAGGCTTAATAAGAGCCTAGGAGGTTGAAAGACTAAGAAGGCAGGCTGGGTGATGAAGCGAAGCGCGCGGGCGGCGAGGATGCAGGCGCACGGAATCCTCGCTGCAGGGAAGCAGCACAGCACATCTCCCCGCGGAGGGTCCTGCTGGGGGGCTCTGCGCGACCCCTCTCCCTGCCGGGCGCGCGCTGGACGTCGGGTGTTTAGCCGCAGAGCGGAGGAAGCTGGTACCGGGAAACGCAGAGCTGGGGGATGGCCGACAGAAAGGGACTGTGCGTGGCGTTCCGGGGCGCCCTGTCTGGGTGGACAGAGCGTACCTGGGGCTCTCGGGCAGCTGCGGGCCCTTCGGAGACAGGGATAGTGGCGGGGAGGTGGGGCTGGTGGACAGGAGGACTCTGGAAGTCCCAGTTCTTAAGTACTAGACAGCAGGGATAGTCCGGTCTCTGAAACCGGATGCTCATTTTCTGTTGTACGTAGAGTCAACCTGCTCCCAAACCATAACACATTCCGCGAAAGCCGTGGCCCGGCCACATGCTGATCGGCCGCCCGGGGAGTCCTGCGCGCCCTGCCACCCACCTGCCCCTCCGAGACCGGCCGGCCGCAGCTGCTCACCGCCGGGGCCTTGTCTTAGATCTTTTTACTATCTTCGGTGGGTCAAAAATGAGCCATGCCTCAGGAATCCAAGGAAATTTACCTGGTCAACTCTCTCTGTCTCCCTCCCTACCTCCTCTCACTCTGGAAAGAAAGAACTGATGATCCAGTTACCCAGGGGGTGGTTGGAGTCCTGGAAATCTCCCCGCTCAGCCCCGTTCTCCACTGTCCAGGCTGGTGAATTGGGTGGAGATGCGAGGGATCCGATCGTGGGAAAAGCTGGTCTCCTTGATCTCCTCGGGCACTTCTTGGTCCTGCATTAACATGGGACCCCTGACCCTATTACCTTGAAAGAGGAGGGAGGGAAGAAAGAAAGGACAGGGGGTCCAAAAGTGAGAGGGCAGTGTTGCCGTGCAGACCCGGGAGGGAGCCCAGGGGTGGCCATTTTTCTCAATCTCGCCTGTAATAGTCACTAAAACAGAACATATTCCATACCATAAAAACATACTTAAGTCTAAAATAATGAAAATTATACAAAGTACATTCTGAAAGCATAATAAAATTAAACTAGAAATCAATATCAGTAAGATAGCTGAAAACCTCCAAGTAACACAGAACAACACATTTCAAAATAACACATAGAGTCAGACATAGGGGTGGTGAACTCCTGTAATCCCAGCAAGTCAGGAGGCTGAGGCAAGAGAATCATCTCAAGTTCTAGGCCAGCCTGGGCTGTATAGTGAATTCCAAGCCAGTCTGAGCTACATAAGTGAGATCCTATCTCAAAAAACAAATAAAACTAAACAGGAAAGTATGAAGACATGTTACATAATGTGCGGACTCCTCACAATGAATGTAATCTCTGTGTAATGCAAACACACGCTAATAAAAAAAAACACACATAGGTCAAAGATGTCTCAAAAGAAAATTTAAAATATATTTTAAATTCAATAAAATTCAATAAAAATGAAAATACAACTATCAAAATTTGTGAGATGCAACAACCGAAGCACTTAGAGGGAAAGTCATAGCACCGACTACATATATGAGGGAAAAAGAAAGACCTAAAGCCATTCATCTAAGCCTTAGTAAACTAGAGAAAGAACAAATTAACCCAGAGGAAGCAGAAGAAAAGGAGCAATAAGAAAAACAGAGCAGAAATCAGTGATATCGAAAACAGAAAATCAATGAAACAAAAAGGTTGTTTGAAATGATTAATAAAACTAATAGCTCTCTAGTCAGGTTAGCTAGGTAAAAAGTGAGAAAAGACACAAAGTACTAAGATTTTTTAAAAATGAAGGAGAGGAAAAGTACTGCTCCCCTGGGCACTAAGCTGATAAGAAAAGAAATTTACGCATAACTCTATGAAGCAGATACAGTAATCTAAGGTGAAACGGATCTATTCCCTGAAAGACACAGCCTACCAAAACTCCCAGAAGGAGAAACAGATCATCTCTATCGATTAAAGTAATTGAATCACAAATTAATAATGTTCTAAAACAGAAAGCGCCAGCCGCAGATGGTTTCACAAACATTTAAGGAAGAAATTACACCCACTCTCTGCAATCTCTTCCAGAAAATAGAGGCAAAGAGAATACCTTCTAATTTTCTTTAGGAGACCAACAACTACTCTCATACCAAACCAAAAGAACACTTCAAGAAAGGAAAACTATATGCCAATATCTCCCATAACTACAGGTTCAAAAACCCTCACCAAAACATTAGCAAATCAAATCCAACCACGCAGAACAATAATTATACAGTATGACTGTTGTGTGATACGGTTCAACCTCACCAAACTCATGTTGAGGCTTACCCCCCAAAGTGATCAAGCTGGGAGGCAGGGACTTTGAAACATACTAAGGTCTTTAAAAGAGATTAATGCTGGTCCCCTGGAGTGTGTTAGGTCTCACAAGAGCAGATTAGTTCCCATGAGATCAGGTTGCTTTACAAGAGCAAGTTTGAGCCAGGCATGGTGGCACACACCTATAATTCCAGCACTCAGGAGGCTGAGGCAGGAGGATCGTTGCAAGTTTGAGACCAGCCTAGGCTACAAAGTGAGCTCAAGGCCACCCTGAACTGCATAGCAAGACCATGTCTCAAAAAGACAAAAAAAAAAAAAAAAAGAAAAGAGTAAGCCTGGCCCTTCCTGGCCTCATTTCCTGTCTCATGATGTGAAGTCATATGCCATCTTATAACATGGCCATGAGTCCCTTCAGTAGCGTGAACCTCCCAGCCACAAGAATCAGGAGCAAAATAGACGTTTTTTCTTTATACATTATCTAGCATCAGGTACTTTGTTATAGTAACTAAAACAGACTAAGACAAAAATTGGTACCAGGAGTGGTAGAAGCATTGCTATTATGACATCTGAAAACGTGGAAGCAACTTTGGAACTGGTCATGGGAAGACGCTGAGTTTGGAGGTGGAGGCTAGGGGAAAGAAAGCTCTGCTGTAAATAGTGTGATGGTGTGGCCACTTAGAGGACGGTTCGGCAATTTCTTGCAAAACTAAATATACTCTTACCATATGCACAGCCTGGAGATTGTGCTTCTTGATGTTTATCCAAATGAGTTAAAAATTAGATCTATACAAACACCTGTACACACAAATGTTCATATCAGCTCCACTTATAATCACTGAAACTTGGAAGCAAACAAGATGTCCTTCAGCAGGTGAACAGATAAATAAACTGTGTGCTATGGTTTGGGCCTAAAATGGACCCCAGGGCCTCACGTGTCAGGAAGACGATTGGATTACGGGGTTTATAGCTGACTTGCTGTTAGGAGGCACAGCCTGCTCAGAGGAGCAGGGTCACAGGGGGCCGTGACCCGGAAGAGTTTATCTCCCTTCCTGTCTCCTCCTTTCTCTCTGTTTCCTGGCCACCGTAAGGTGAGCAGCTTCCCCCACCAGGCCCTTCCATCATGCTGCTCCTGCCTGGAGCTAGCTGACTACGGACTAAAACATCTAAAACCTGAGCCAAAATCACCCTCTCCTCCTTTAAGTTGAGGGTGGCAGGTATTTTGTCTCAGAGGCACTGCAAATGACTAAGACACTGTAGTACACACAGGCAATGGAATAGTATTCAGCACTAAAAAGAAATGAGCTCCCTGGTCATGAAAAGACATGGAGGAAACTTAAATGCATATAGGAAAGAAGCCGGTCTGAAAAGGCCCATTCTGCAGAAGCAAGCATCCCTCGCTGAGACAGGGATATGGCAAGCCCTTGACTCCCTTACAGAGCTGCACTGGAAGGGTCACATGACTGCTCGTGATTTGGGGGACAAATTGCAGAGGATAGAGGATGAGGCTGGATCACCCCCTAGCCCAATCCTTCGCAAACAAACCTTGCCCTGAAATGATTTCTTTTTTTTTTTTGCTTTAAGCAACAGAATATTCACCTCAAAAGAACTTAAACGAAGGACTGTTGCTCCCCATGAGAAGTTCAAATGTAGGACAGATCCACAGTTATTTCTGTGATCAGTGTCCTTCATACATTTCGGATGTGGTATCCCCCCAAAGACTCATGCCTTGGTCCCCACGCAGCAAAGTCCAGAAGTGAGACCTCGGGAGGTGACTGGATCTCGGGGCTGCAATCTCACTGATGAATTAGCCCATGAATAGATTCATAGTTTGACAGGTTCTGTGAGTTTGGCTATTTTAGTTACCTCATATAAGTGAAATCCTGTGGTCCTTGTCCCTATATGACTAGTTTATTTCATTTAGCCTAAGGTCTTCTAGGTACATCCATGCTGTCAAAAATGGCAAGATATCCTTTTCAGTGCTAAATAATGTTCATATTATATCACATTTTCTTCATTCATCTGTCAAACACATTTTTTCTTGCTTCTGTTCATAATTTCACCATCTGTGTGTGCATTCTTCAATGCTATTGCTTCATTTTACCTCTTCTTAAACTTCGCACGCATGGAATCACATCACATATATGCTGTAGGTTACTCCACTGTCTCATCACACACCTGTTCTTGAATAGGGCTTTTTCACTCCACTGTAAGACTATGCCATCATGTGCCTGTCCATCCTATTGCTGATGGACACTAGGGTCCTTCTGGGACCACTGTGATAGCATCATTAGGAACATTCCTACACGCACACGTTTCTCTGGGATGCATGTGCAGGACCAGACTTGCTGGGTCGCGGGATAACTCCAATGTTGGTCATTGGTCCAACCCTGACACTGGCTTATACAAACTCCAACACCTCCAGCACCTAAGGGAGACTCCTCTGCTCCCCATCTTTGCCAACACTTGATATTTTCGAGGTTAACCTTTTAAAAAGTCAGAATCAGATCATGTCACTCCGCTGCTTCAAGTGAAATCCAAATTATTCACACTGGACCTCCGGGCCCCCAGCTCTCTCTCTCTCTCTCTGACCCCATCTGTCTCCACTGGAGGGGACACTCAACACCTGCTATGCTGTAGACATGCTGGCCTTGATTTTCCCAGAAAGACTAAGCCCAGATTGGCACCTGGACAGGAATGGAAATAGACAAGACTGGAACGGAGGCCAGGCCAGGCACAGGGCCTCAGCGTGAACTTGCGGGATGTCTAGCAGGTATCACACCCCAGGGACACGCTTCTGCCACGCAGGGGCTCCTTGCCTGAGCGCCTTGTAGGAAACTCCCTGGCCTGGGCTTTGTGAGTTTCTAGGTGCCATGTGGTCTCCTCACTGCGCGGCTCCTAAATCCAAGTCGACCACATCACCAGTAACAAAGCCCAGCTCCAACTCCGGAGCTGCAGGAAAATCTGCATGTCTGAGCAGAAGAAAAGAGCGACAGGGACTGCCGGAACATATTGATGGAGCCTGAGTGAAAAAGAGAAAATGAACAAACACGCTAGTGAGGACATTTTGAAATGTGAACCGAAATCGAGCAAACTCCCCCAACCAGTCTTTCAGAATATGTCAGAATTGTTTGCCAAGAGGCCAGATTCGCAGGAAACTGCATCAGCTCTCTGGAAGGTCCACATTCCCTGGGGAGAAGGAGGGAGATACATGGCGATTTTCAACCAGGATCGAAGTGGCAAATATCAAACTGGGTTGCTACACAGATTTCACCTTGTTGATAACCTTGACTTTGGAATACACGGTATGAGCAAAATATACAGTTAATGTTTAAATTTTTTTAATTTGTTACAGTTAAATTCTCATTGATATTAATCTCCAAGATGCTTTCCTTTACTTCAAGTCATTTATCCCATCACACTCGCAGCCTTCTGAAGCAGCTCTGGACGTCCTCTTTCATGAATGTTTAATTGTGCTGCCCTGGCTGCCTCAATGTCCTGACTTCATTGAAAGCATTTATCTTTCACAGTCATTTTGACTTTGGAGGAAGAGCCAGCGGTCTCATGGTGCCAACTCCGATGAATAAGGACGAGAACACACCATCATTTGGTTATAAGCCCACTTTTCTGAGGATGGCCCTCGACAGTGGCTTTGACTGTGTATGTTATCACACTTCATAAAGACGCCCATGAAAGAGGACTTCCAGAACTGCTTCAGAAAGTGGCAAGAACAAGGGGGGCGGAGAGTTTGAAGCAAGGAGAAGTATTTGAAGGAGATTCAAAGCAATATGTTTTGTACTGCATAATTTTTTAAATGTAAACATTCACTATATATTTTGATTATACTTCCTGGAGTTACCCACACAGGATTTCATCTGACAAAAAGTGGTGAGCCATCCTCAAAGTCAACTGAAGTTGCTGGAAATTTGGGTAGGACTGGGCCAGACTTCTAGCAAAAGGCAGAAGCAGGAAGCTGCTTTTCCTGGTACCCTGATCCCAGAGTCAGGACAGGCCACCAGACATGACACCTAGCTAAAGCCACCACAGAGCCGATGTGGAAGGTGTGACACGTTTTATTTTCCAAATGTAGCCTCAGCGATCCCACCCATCTCACATGCCTGATGCTCTCCCTTCAAGAAATGCGATCGAAGTGCTTCCTCTTGAGTCTCTGCAGGCGAGTAGTTGTTTGTGGCCAATCCAATTTGACAGAAGTGACTGTTGGGACCGACTTTCCAAAACTCAGGCTGAAAAAGCCATGCAGCTTTCTCTTGGCTTTGCTGGAATTCTCATTGTTGGGGAAACTGGCAAGTACAGATACCGGCACACTGGAGAGGCCGTGTGCCGCAGCCAAGGGGTGCGCCATCTTGGAACACCAGAGCCTGGAGCCTTCACAGGACCGCACTCCCAGGCAGCGCCAGCCTCAGCCCTGAGGGAGACCCCAGGCCAGGGCTATGCAGCCGGGCCATCTCCCAACTCCCCACCTGCAAACAGGGAGCGAAATAAGAGCATTGTCTTCAGCTGCTAGGTGCGGGGGCTGCTCTGTTCTGCAGTAATAATAACCAAGAGCAGGGGCAGGGGCACCGAGACGGAGACGAACATGAAGGAAAAGAAGGCAGAGATGGCACGGAAGGAGGAGAGAGGAAGATCCATAAAACTTTGGCAGAGGCCAAACCTCCCTCTCTAAGTGGCCTTTCAGATTCTGTCTGGGCCCCAGGAACGGGGGTACAACCTTTTCTGTTATATTCAGTCACCT